>JAPEBW010000709.1:0-41257 GCA_027405785.1 Ophiocordyceps robertsii
TGCATACTATATATATTTCCTTATATTATTCCACCCACATATAAGCAAGATATGAGCAGATTAGGAAGAGGTGTGTATAGAGACTATATGCATGATCCGTGCTAAGTCGCTACGCCACCTCGTATTCCTTGCGGGATTAATCCCTAGGCTTACAAATATAATATTAACCTAACAACAGCTATTAGCCTACTATGCATTACTGCGCTAGATAGGGGGCTCTTTTCTAAATCACTTAAGTTACTTATAGCTTGGGAATTGTCTATATAAGGAAGCCTTAGTCCCCCCTTTACCTTAGATAGATCATTAACCTTATACACACATATATTACCTATTTCTTTACCTTTTCGCACACTCTTTGCATCTCTATAATCCCCTTACTTATAGCTACAAGCCTGCTCTCTTCTGCACCTATTTGCTCCTTAATTATTACGGATAAGAAAATCTATATTATTCTATAGAAAAAGCAATAGTAGTTTAAGCACTAAATCGGCAGCGGCACCTTACGGAGTCTACGAAAATTTATAAGAGATTGCTAGAATAAGGCCTATATTTATATAATCGCTACTAACCTTAAACTTATTCCGTTGCTAAATAAAGACGACGATAAAGGGATTTTAAAGAGATAATAGACCGAGATACTACTAACTTTATACCGATTTAAAGACGTATTTTTAGTAAATAAGTCTAACCTATTACCGATTAAGAAAAGAATAGATTATATAATTAACTTAACTTCTAGCGTAAAACTACCCTTTAGACCGATCTACCCTTTATCCTATAATAAATTATAAGTATTAAAGAACTAAATTAATAACTTTATAAAATATAGTATTATCCGGGAATTATAAAGCTTAGTAAGCGTATTAATTCCTTTTATCTTAAAGAAGGATAGTAGCTTTTATCTTTATATAAACTACTAAGGACTTAACCGCGTTATATAGAAGAATTAGTACCCTTTACCTCTTATTTCGGAGATCTTTAACCGCTATTAAGGAGCTAAATTCTTTTTTAAGATTAATATTCGAAATATATACTAGCGTATTTATATAAAAGAAGGCAATAAGTAAAAGATAGCCTTCCGATTATGCTATAAATACTTTAAATACTACATTATACTATTTAGCTTAACTAACGCTTTAGCTACTTTTTAAAGCTATATTAATTAAGCGTTAAAAGGCCTTATTAACACTATTTATATAGTATATCTCGATAATATCCTTATCTTTTTATAAATAAAAAAGGAATATACTAAATACTTTTAATAAGTTATAAAGAGGCTACGCGCAGCGTAACTATTTATAAAGCTATTTAAATATATATTTTATTAGCAATTAATTAAGTTCCTTAGTTTTATTTTATTAGTTAATAGGATATCGGTAGATCTTTAATAAGTAAAGGTAATCGCTAAATAGCTAGTGTTTAATACTTATTAAGATATTTAAGTCTTCCTTAAGTTCTATAACTACTACTATCGTTTTATTTACCGCTACTTTTATATAGTAGCACCTTTTACCGCACTACTAAAAAGTAGTAGTAATAGTAAGAAGCTAAGAAAAGTAAACTTAAACGCGACCGAATTTATAGCGTTTTAGTCCTTAAAGGACGTATTTACTAATATACCCTTACTTTAATACTATAACTTAAAGAGGTATACTTAAATTCAAACTAATATGTTATAATATATAATAATAGGCATTTTATCCTAGCTTAATAATAAAGGTCGCTATTACTTAATTGCATTTTAGTTAAGTAAGTTTACCGGGGCTAAGTTAAACTACGGAGTCTTAGATTAAGAACTATTTACTATTATAAAGTTATTTAAATACTAGCGCTACTATATCGAAGGAGCCGCGTAATAAGTAAAGGTCTTATCTAACTATTTTAACCTTTAAACGTTTATACGCTAAACCTCCTTTAATCGGAGATAAGCATAATAGTATATATACTTAGCGCTGTTTAACTTTACGATTAAGTATAAAATAAGGAAATTAAACCTAGGTAACGCACCGTCGAGAATACTTAGATATAAAGGCAAGAAGCCCTTATCTATAAAGTTACTATTAAAGCTTTAATTAAAGCTAGTACTAATAAATTATATAACTATTAATAATCCGTAAAAGAATAATAAGACGTCTTTATAAGTAAAAGAAAGCTTAACCTTAAGCTAGTATAAGTATAGCGAGTTATCTTTATATAAGGAAAATATATAAGCTTTTATATAGTAAACTACTACTAACTTAAGAGCGGACTTTAAGTAGCTAGCTATATAGGCTAAAGAGAAAGCTAGTTATAAATAGCTACTCTTAAAAAAGACTATAAGAGATATAGCTTATAGCCTCTTAATAAACGCTATAAAAGTTCTTAATACTTTATTAAAATTACTAAAACGCACTTAAAGCGAAGATATAGTAATTACTTAACGAAAGGCGATTAAAGACTTCTTAAAAAAGAAGTGTTTTTAGTTATTGCAATTAGATAGATTACTGCTATAAAAGGGACGAATCGTAGTACTTTTTAATACTACTTTATAATAAGAGTTAATATAACTTTACTATAACGACCTATAAGCAAGATACTTTAAAGGCCGATAAATAAGTAAATTACTATTAAGGAATTTCTATAAAGAGAATATAGTAAGGGATATTAATTAATATATTTAAGAATACTTAGTATATTAAGGCGCTATATTAAGGAGGTATCGCCTTTATAGCGCTATATAATTATTGCTATACCCCGTGCGACTATAAGAAGAACTATTAATAGACTTTACTATAGGTCTGCTAAAAGTATAATATAAAGGGCGAGAAGTTAACGTAATACTAATAATCGTAAACCGATATACTAAGTATTACCTCTTTATTCTGTGTTTTAAGATAATAAACGCGCCTAAGCTAATAAGGGCATTTTATTATAATATTAAGTTAGTATATAGGCCCTTAAAGAGTATAGTTACGGATAAAGGATTACTATTTACTAATAAGTTTTAGTTAAACCTATATTTTATCTTATAAGTAAAACGTAGGTTATTAATAGCGTTTTACCCTTAAACTAATAAGTAAACGGAGCGTATAAATTAAGTAGTATACTACTACTTAAGATACTTTATAAATTTAAAATAAATAAACTAAGCGTCCTTTTTCTAAGTAGTATAATTTATATATAATAATATAACTAATACTACTACTAAGCTATCCTTTAATAAGGCCCTTTTTAGCTACTAGCTAAACTTTTATATTAATATTAAAGATAACGTTATTAAAAAGGAGGTGCTTAAAGTAAGAGTAAGAATTAATAAGCTAAAAACTCTATAATAATAACTTAAGGAATATGTTATAGAATCTAGACGGCCACGCCCGGACTCCTTACCTTACTCTTAAGAAAGCCCTATAAAACCCCGCGACGGGAACGCCTAGAGCACGCACTACGAAAGCTTGCCTAAGGAGATATAACGAACATTACCGGTCGGACCCCGCTAAGGTCTCTAAGATAATACTACGGAGGGTTAAGAGCCTACCTAACTATAGTTTATAATATCTTTAACTATAGGAGATACCGTAGAAACTATTAAGCGGATTCCGCCGGCATCTTTAAGGGATTTCTAAGGATTTCCGCGGGATATCCTAACTATAGTTTAACCCGTTTTTAACTATAAAAGCACCTTAAAAGATATAGGATAAACCTTATAGCGATTTTTAAGGGATATCTAAGGATATTTAAGGGATTTCCTTAACTATAGTCTATAGTATTTTTAACCGGGCTTATACTTAGTTTATTAAGCGATTTTATAAGGATATCTACGGTTTATTTTACGTACTATAGATAGTATAGTTAAAGATCCTTAAAATTAGCTTAAGGAACTAAGTATAAAGTAGCTAGCTATGCTTTTAAGAATAGATAAGCTTTTTACTATTTCTAAACCCTTATATACGTTTACGTATAGTAATTAGTCCGTTATACTAGCCCGACTAGCGGTAATTAGTCTATAGTACCGGCCCTGATTAGCGGTAATTAGTCCGCAGTACCGGCCTTAACTAGCGGTAATTAGTCCGCGCCCTATCCCCTTATCCTTACGCCGTAAGGCGTAGTAAAATACTAGTAAAAAGCTACTAAAGGGTAAGTAAAGTACTATAACCTTAAGTACTAACTACTTTTACTTAAAGTTAGTAACTTTATTACGCTCTTTATAAAGAATTTACGCTTTAAGGATAAGAAAAGGAAGCTATCTCCTAAGTATATCGGGCCTTTTTAAGTACTATAAGCTATTAAGAAGTAAGCTTATTATTTAGCTCTTTTTAATAAGTACTTATATATATATAATATATTTTATATTAGCCTATAAAAACCTTAAAAGGAAAGGCTAAGCGATTAAGGAGGCGCCGAACTATTAATAATACTTAACTGTTAAGATAATAAAGGTAAATAAGAAGTCTAAAAAGTACTAAATAAAACACGCGTTAAAGGTAATACCTTCTTCTTAGTTAAGTAAAAAGAATAGCTAGTAAAGTATAACTAATAGGTTAACGCTAAGGATATAGCGAATAGCTAAGCACTTATTAGTAAATACTTTACTAACCTTACTAAGAAAAAGAAAAAACGTAAAACTAAGTAAAGGCTAAGACGCTAAAGGCGTAAGAATAACTTACTTATTAAGTTATAATTCCTTACTAACTTAGTATTAATTCGCTACTAATTAACTATATCCCCGGTTAAGGCAACTATTTATAAATTAGTAAAATATAAAACGGGGAAGAAAAGCAAGTAAGAGTAAATAACTAAAAGAAAATATAAAGCTAAGCTAAGTCCTTCTTAAAACGATAATAATAAAGGAAAGAAACTATAAGCTAAGCTATTACTACCTTACGTTATTAATAAAAAAAAGATAAAAGAAAGATAAAAGAAAAGATAAACTTAAACAGTCCTTTACTTATATTAACGCTTCGCTAGTATTATAAGAACTTATTAAATAGTCCCCTTATTTATATTAGTTAAGGAGGGAAATATTAGCATTCCCCTCTTTTTTATTAGTTATATCTTAATTAGCATAGTACTTACCTCCGCCTTTATAATAAGTAAGGCATATCGCTAAGACATATAGCCTATATCGCTTATAAGTAGCTAGAGTTTTAACTATACTTCTTAAGCATAGTACTTTAAACTAGCTATCTTAATACTTAAAGGCGGCGCCGGGGTTAACCGGGTAAGCAGCTCGCGCTGCTTATCGATAAGTATACGATAATCGCTACGCTAAGACTAAGAGATCGTTAGCTAATTACTAATATATTAATCGTATATTAATTACTATCGTATTCTTCTTAGTACTTATAATGCCGTTCTCCTTTTAATAGGTTATCTTAATAATATTAAACGCCTTATAAAGATATTAAGCTATTATAGCGAGATAGCAGTAAGCCTCCTCGCTAAATATAAAGGCGTTATTATTACTATTATCAGCCTTAAAGTTAGTATCGTTAACGTTAAGTATATTAAGCTCCCGAATATAATTAAGCATAGCGACTATATTAATACGGTCGTTAGCTATAAGTATAGCCGCTTATATAATAATTAGCTAATAAATAGCGATAATAAATTTAATTAATAGTTATAATTAATTAATAATATACTTAATTATAAGTAGCCGTATACTAATAACACTACTCGCACCTTTATAAAGTAACGCTAAAGAAAATATACTTTATCTTTATAACCTTAATAAGCTTTAGCTTAAATGCTTTATAAGCTATAATAACGGTACGGAAAGAAAATATATACTAAAGTTTAGTAGGTATTATACCGCTAGTATAAACAGCGCAGGCTTTAGCCTTAAACTATATATATTTTAACGTTAGCTTTATTATTACTTATATTAATTTAAGCATTATTATCGCTATCGCTATTACTACTACTTATTATATCGGGCTACTCTCCTTTAAGGGGAGGTATAATAAGCGGAGCGTTGCGGCTAAGTATTACTAATATCTTAAGGCCTAATTAGTCTTATTACTACTACTACTCTTAAGGAGTAGTATTATTATTAACACTATTAGTACTAAGGATAAGGGACTTACCTTATGCTTATTAATTATTAATAAGTATATTAATAGCCTTATCCTTAAGGATAAGCATAAGGTTAGGTATAAGCACCTTTTTAAGAGGTGCTTACTCGTTATAAGGTAATAGTAAGCTAGGCGTCTCCTTAGCCCGACCTCTCTTAGTATTAATACTAGCCTTTTTAGCTAAAAGAGAGTTAAGGACTTAAGGAGAACCTTAATCGCGACTACAATGCTTTAAGGGCAAACCCTTTAAGAGTTAATGCTTTATTTAATATAGGAAATTAGCGCGCTTATTAGTCGAGCGCGGCTTCGGAGTATAAGGTATATTAGCGATAATAAAGAGGTATAGAATATATATTAAATAAAGAGCGAAAAGGTATAAAGAACTTAACGGTAAATAATTGCGGAAGAGTTAAAGAAAGGAAGAAAAACAAAAAGTATAAGAATAAGTACGATAAACCTTTTATTAGTATATTGCTACCGATATACGGGCGCAATACTTATAATTCCTTAAAGGCAATTAACGTTATTATAACCTTATATATAACCTTATATATTTTATGCTATATTTAATTATATACGACTACTAAGCGTATATATTACTATATCTTAATTATATATACTTATATAATAATACTAACTAAGGATATAACTATAACCTTATATTATTAAATTCCTTATAATAGTATATTTAATATACTTTTAATTAAATAGCTAAGGGCGTTTATTATAAGGGGGGGATAATTATAAGAATAGTACTAATAGTATAAGCTAACTAAGTATAAGGAATACGCTAAGTAAGAAGCCTTGCTTTTAGTCTTAACTTAATAAGTAGTTAATAAGCCTTCGCGATTAAAGCTAAGAGACTCTTCTTTTTATAAGCTTTAGTCTTATAATAAAGTAAGCAGCTAAGTAATACTATAACTTATTATACTATTTACTATCTTTATTACTTAATTAGTAGTATCGCAAGACTGTCTTTTAATATTAAAACTAATATTTAATTAATTAAGCTAATACTACGACTTTATAAAAAGCGCCTGCTTTTACTAGTCGCTTTATAAGCCGAAAAGTATAGTAATATAGCTACTAGCCTTAAAGCTACTTACTTTTATACTACTTATTACTACCGCTATTACTACTACCGCCGCTTATAGTTATACTGCTTACTTTAAAGCAAAGTATATTTTACTTTATACTAAAATATTAGCTTTATATAATAATAAAGTATAGGACACGACGTCGGCCTCGATAGCCTTTCCCTTGCCCTTGCCCTTAAGCACTCCCTTATACTTAAGCTCCCGGGCGAGAGCGGCGCGCTCTTAAGCATAGGCCTTAGCAAGAGCCTTAGCTTAGGCCTTCTTCTTAGCTTTAGCTTTAGCCTTAAAGTCCTTTAAGATAACGGGAACCCTAAGTAGCGGGGGCTTAAGCGGTGCGAGGGCGGCATAAGCACGCGTAGGGTCTAAGTCGGGCAAACGACCCTTAAGGGCAATATCTTAGCCCTTATAGCCGCTAGAGCTAAGGTAGTCGGCCACTATAAATAGCGCATTCTTTATGCTTTTTAGGTTCCGGGCTATAGTATAAACGGTTTAGTAGATAACTATAACGGTGCCGTTAACCTTATTAGCGAGCTCGGCGTTAGCTTTATAGGCCGCGCGCGCGTTATTAATAAAGCGGCCGAGGGTAAAGGCAAGCAGCTTAACGTTTTCGTTAAAGGAGGTAGGACCGGGAGGAGCACTAAACGCGAGAGCCCGTGCTATAGTGGCGCCGGTACGCTACCGAAGCTCTATCGCCGCGGAGGCGAGCTTTATATATATAAAGCGCTTAATAGGCCGGCCGGACTTATACGACTCCTTTTAAGCGGCGTAAAGCTTATAGGCTATATCCTCGCCTATAGCGGTAAGCTACGAGGGGGATTAGCCGAGGTATATAGGTAAGTTCGACGCGAGACTACTTACCTAAAAATAAGATCGGTTACTTAAGGAGCACGTAATACACGCTTTTATAAAGATAGCTAAAAGAGGATTAGCTACGTATACTATACGCGCCTATATAGCGGATATAACTCGGATATATATAGGCTTAGTTTTAATAGCCCCGGAAAACTATAAGTATATCGTCGCTTAATAGATAGCCTATATATATATAATAAGGTATTTTACGCTTAGTGCTACGACGGGCCCGGGCCTTATTATCCTCGGTATCTTTACTTAGTAGTTTAAGGAGTAGACTTATATTAAAGTTAGAAAAAGTAACCTTCTTCTTTAGTATAGTAACGATAAAGACGATAAGTGCGACGATAAAGGAACGGCGGGCATATAAATAAGGCGGGGCGGTAAGTATATAATAAGCTCGTAAGAAAGATAAGCGCGTCTTTAAAAGAAAGAAGAAAAGTGCGAGCGTATACGCGCGGTATATAAGAAGCTTTATCTCCGAAGCTAGGCGCGGAATTAGTAACTAGGCGGCGCGAATAAATAACGGTCCCGATTAAGAATATACGCGTATAGCGGGGCGCCGAATTCCTATTAGCGGGGACTATTATAAGCCTACTTTTTAAAGGTCGCGCTACCTACGGGAGGGGCGTAGGTCGAAATCCCGCTTACCCCTCCCGCCCCCGCATTAAGAAGGTAGATAAGGGGGATAGGAGAGGGTCTACTACCTATACCTTAAGCTTAAAGCGCGATACTTTAGACCGCGGGCCGCTTAAGTTAGTAGCGGCCTTGGCCTTACTAGGCCGCGTCGAACTGCTAAGCAAGCGGGATATGCTTATAGCGGAAGGCGTACTCCTTTTTTCCTTATATAAAGTTATAAGACCTTATATAAGGCGGACTAAGTACGAATAAGGGGAGGTTTTACCTTAAGCACTCCGGTTTTTCCCTCTTATTTATAAATATCGAATTTCTAGAAACCTAGATTAGGTCCTTAGCGTAAACTTAATAATAATAATAATAATAATAATAAAGTATATAAAAATTCTTTGATTTTCTTTTTTAAATTAGTATTAATTTTATTTTAATAAAAATATGTTATTAATTTTACTTTTACCCTTACCGCTAATACTAATATAAGTAACGCTAATAATACTAGTAATAATAACTTAAGACCGCTTAATATACTTATTAAGGCCTTAATTTACATCGCTTAAAAAGGATTAATATAAATATACCCTTTAAATAAAAAAGTAATTATACCTTAATTAGTAAAGTTTCTTAGTAAAACTTTAAAAATCCGAGCTTCCTTTTTTATAGCTATATATCCCTTTGTATTTATAAAATACTAAGCTAATAAAAGCTACTTATATACTTATAATAAGTAAAGATACTTTAAAAAAAGTCAAATTTTACTATAAGATATCTTAAATAGTTTTAAGCAGCGCGTATTATTCTTAAGGCGCTTAAAAGTAATATTATAATAGCTTTTTATTTCTTTATAAAAAATAATACTAACAACGACTTAATAAAGCAAATTATTATAAAGTTTAAGCGGCTATGCTTAAACACCTTACTTACTTCTTAAGAAGCCCCTACGAAACCTTATAGCGGAAATGCTTAAAGCACGCGCTATAAACGCTTGCTTAAGAAACGCTATAAATATTACTAAGCAGACCTTCTTAAGGTTTTTAAGATATAACTATAAATACTTAAAGAGGCTATTTAATTATAGTTTATAACGTTTTAACTATAAAAGACGCTATAAAAGCTTTTAAATAAAATATACTAGCATTTATAAAGGATATTAAAGGATTTCCGCGGGATGTTTTAACTATAGTTTAGCCTATTTATAACTAAGGAAATACCTTAGAAAATAGAAAAGAGATTTTATTATAATTTTTAAAAGATATTTAAGGATAGTAAAAGGATTTCCCTAATTATAGTTTATAGTATCTTTAATTAAGCTTATACTTAGTTTATTAAGTAATTTTATAAGAATATTTATAGTTTATTTATATACTAAATAATAAATAACTAAATAATATAATTAAAGATCCTTAAAATTAGCTTAAAGAACTAAGTATTAAGTAGCTAAATATATTTTAAAGAAAAAATAAGCTTTCTTATAATATAATAGGAGGGGTTACTATCGCATTAATAAATAAAAGTCCGCTAATAACACTTAATAGTATTACTACCCTTTATGCTAGCTTTATAAAGCAACCGTACTACTAGTTTAACGGGGCACTACCCCTTACTTAGCTACTAGCTACTTTATAACTATCCCCCCTTTATAGTAGCACGTCCTCGGGCTGCTAATTTAATTAACACGCTTCCGAGCGCTTACCTATAGGCTCCGGTTCTTATAAGCAGGGATACCCTAGCTAACGCGGACTCTTAAGGCTTAGCGCGCCGCGCCTTTTAGTCTTTATAGTTCCCTATAGGCCTAGCTCCCCGACGTCCTATTATTTACGCCTTAAGTCTTATACCCCGCTCCTTATTACGCGCTTATTACGTGCTTGCCTTATAAGCTTAACGTAGCTAGGCCGGTTGCTATCTATAAGCTATAGTTAAGTATTATAATTATAATATAATAAGAGGGGTTGCTGTTATATTAATAAATAAAAGTCCGCTAGTTATACTTAATAGTATTACTGCCTCTTATGCTAGCTTTATAAAGTAACCGCACTATTAGTTTAACAGGGCACTACCCCTTACTTAGCTATTAGCTACCTTATATTTTTATTATATATAAACCCTTATATACGTTTATATATAGTAATCAGTCCGTTATATTAGCTTAATTAATAGTAAATAATTTAAAATATTAGCTTTAACTAACAGTAATTAGTTTATAGTTCTAGCTTTAACTAATAGTAATAAATTTATACTTTATCCTTTTATCTTTATATTATAAAGCATAGTAAATAACAGTGATTCCTACTTATTTAAATAAAAATCCTTTAAATATTTACTAAGCTAAAAGTAACTATATCACACGATTAAGCACTTATTTTATAAGAAGTTAAATATTAAATAATATTTTCTTTAGTAAAAAGCTCTTATTAGCTTTTAAGTTTAACCTTAATAAGAAGTACCTTTTCTTTAATACGCTTATAATAAAACTTTAAGATAAGTAGGCTATAAAAGCAGAAAAGGCTATGGTTTACTAAGTATACTAGTTTAATAATCTCCTTTACCCTTTTTAAGGTATTATACTATAATAGCTTATAAAGCTAAATAAGATATAAAATAAGTCTTACTTAACTAAGCTAAAACTACTGCTTTTTAAAAGGTAATACGCTTTAAAAATACTAATAAAGAATAGATTATAAAATAATAAAACTTATATAACTAAGTAAACTAAATTTAGTATTACTTAAACGGATTAATTATCCTTTAAATAAAAAAAGTAAGGATATGCTAACTTTAAAACCTTTTAGCTTCCCGCTCTTTAAATACCCTTTAGATTAAGCTTATAATAAAACTACTCTTTCCTTAAGACGATAAGCTTAGTAGATACTTTTACTATATACTATTAATAAAGTTTAGTTTATAGGCTTAAACTAAAAATCCGCTTTAAAAAATACTTAGTCGTTTCTTAGTTTAATATTACTATTTAGCTTTATTTACTATAGCCGCGCTAATTAAAGCGTTTTTAAGACTTTAAATTATTAAAAATAAGGCTTTTATACTTAAAGCCTTATAACGCACCGGAGTTTAAGACGTATATAAAATTAAAGGTTAAATACTTAGTAAAAGTATTAAGACTAAGACCTAAATAATAAGTAATAAGAATAGAATAAGTAATACTTTTAGGAAGCTAAACTTATTTATACTTAGCGTATTAATATTAAGACTAAGTATAGCTTTAACCCTTTTAGTAAAAATAGTAATAATATTAAATAAATAATTCCTTGGTTTTTTTAAGTACTAAAAAAAGAAAATACGCTTATTAAGCTTTAAGAAAAACCTTAACTATAAGCTACGGATATAAGGAGATTTAACCTATTAAGACTACTAAAAGTATATTTTAACAAAGTTTAAGAAAATAATAAAGCTAATACTTTTTTAAAAATTAACCGTTTTATTAACTTTATCCGTTAAAACGCTAATAAAAGTAAGGCTTAAATAGATAAATTAGCTATTTAAATGTCGTTTTTCTTTTAAAGAAGCGTAGTAAAATAGTATTCCGGAGACCTCTTAAAACTATAATAAGAAGAACTTAGCGAGCTTAGTATAAAACTAAGCTAATAAATCTCCGCTTTATAAAAGCGGTTTAAAATCCGCTTAAATATAGTAATATAAGTACTTAATAAAAAGCACTTTACTATTAAAAATATAGTAATAAAGTCTAACTTTAAATATTAGATTTTATACTTATAATATAAAGCTAAGGCCGTACTTTATTAACTAAACTACTTAATTATAGTAATTTACTAAAAGCTAAATATTTATTTATAAGAATTCTTATACCGTTTAATAAGAAATAAGGACATTAATAGATAGAATATCTAATATAAAGAAATTCTTCTTTAGCTATAAGTTAAATATACTTAAGGATCTTAAAGTTACTTATTAGCATAAAAGAAATAAGTTTAACTTATAAAAAGACGAGGCTTAACTAACTATACTTTATATATACTTAAAAGATAGTTTAAGACGCCTTAACTATTTAATAAGGGCTCGCTAAAACTATAAGTTATATTTATAAACTACTTAGGTAAAGCGGATATACTATAAGCCTTATAGCGTTTGCTAAGTTAGGGAAAAAACCTGTTTAAATAGCTAAAGATACGAACTAAGGCCTTTTCGCTTAAGAAAAAAAAAGACCTTTAAACTATATACTCGCTAATATTAAAATTAAACTAAGTATACTCTATAATAAAAAAAGAAACTATAGTAAAGATTAATAACTATTTAAAAGATAATAAATATAAAATAAAAGGAGCTTAAATAAGCGCTAATAAAAGCTTAAAAAAACCGTAATTTATATTATAATAAAGTTAGTTTAAGAGGCCGATAAAGTATATAGATTTAATAGGAAAGTATTCTTCTTAAAAAATAAACTTTATTAATATATTAAAAATAAATACCTCCTTAACTTAAACTAAGATATTACTATATAAAGACATAGCTTAATATAGTAAGTAGTTATTTAAAAGCTATAAAGCGTTTAAATAGTTTAGGCTTTTTTTAACGTTTAACTATTAAGCTTTAATAAGCTATTACGATTTACTTATATACGCTAACTAATCTATAAAAAAACATAGCCTAAGATAAGTATTAAAGCCTATATAGATACTAAAGTAAACTAAAGCCTTATTTAAGCTAACTTAATAAAGACTTTTTAAGATATAACTATAAACTGCTTTTAATAAATTCTTATTTTAAAAGTAAGAAAGATACCTACTATTAAATAAGTAAAATTTACTATATATATACTAAGAAGGCTAAATAATAGCTTTATAGTTATAAAGGTAAGGATAAGTACTTAAATAGTAAAACGCTTAGTAGCTAATATATTACTAAGCTAAGATTTTATAGTTTCTTATTAAAAAGACCTTATTAACTTTACTTTAATCTTATAAATCGGGGCCTAAAAAAGGATTTAAGCCGAAATGAATAAAGTTTAGCTAAAACTAATAATATATAAATAAGTAGTTTACTTAATTACTATAATAATTCTAGCTAGTTTTAGCTATACCTTACTTATATATATTTAAGTATAACTATTAGGGCGTAATATAATATTCTTTTTTCATAACTTTAAGCTTACTTAAATAATAATAGAAGATTATAAAGACTTTTTAGCAATAAACTACGTTAAAAAACTATTAGTACTTTACTAAAGCTAGAAAGTTAAGATAATTATAGACTTTAATAAGTAGTTTAAACTATATAAAGAGGTTAATACTACTATTCCCTTAATAAAAGTTCTTATAAAAAACCTGGAAAAAGTAACCCCTTTTAAAGACTTCTTATAAAAGGGTTTTATAGCAAACTATAAATTTAAAATTAACTAAACTAAAAACTTTACTTAAACTTATTATTAATAAAAGTATTTGGATTTACGCTAAAAACTTAAAATACGTATTAAAAGTTTAAGCTACCTTTTAATCGTTTCCTTTCTTTTAAAAACATAAAGGAGTAGTATATATAAATAAATCTAAATATATATATATATATATTTAGTAAAAAGATAGGAATATTTATAAGTCGTATTAAGATTATATTTATGAACTAATAAGGATAAGAAAGTAAAAAATATTATATTTAGCTAGCTAAATAAGTAAAAACAATTAAAGCGGGTTTATAAGCTTACTTTATTCGTAGTGCTAGTATTTATAGTATTAAAGATAGTAAATAGAAAAGAAAAAAGATAAGGAATTATAGATTTTTAAGGGATTAATGCCGTTATTACCTTAAACGCTTACTTAATACCGCTTTAAAACAATATAATTAAACGCCTTTTAGGAAAAAAGTTTATTAGTACGGTAAACGTATAATTGGTTTTTTACTAGTTCTTAGTTTATTACAATTACGAAGAAAGGTTTATAGTTATAAACTATTACGGGCTAAATAAATTACTAATAATACTTATAAGCTTTAAGAACTCCTTAATATACGTTTAAAGATTTATCGATAACGTACTCCGTAAATACTAAGAATATATAGCGGCTTATATTAATAATATTATTATAGACTTTAATATAGCTAAAGAATACTTTTAATACTTAAAGGTAGTATTCCGCGCTTTTAATAACTATAATACTACCTTATTTAGACTAAAGTCCTTTTTAGCGTACTTATTTATATTACTCCTTAGATTTAAAGTAATTGCGATTAGCTTAATAAATATAAATAAACGCGTATAAGCTTTAAGAGATATTATGTTTTTAAAGAACTTTTAATAGCTTAAGAAATAGATTAGCCTTACTAAGTAGCTATATTATATAGTCCCGTATTTCGCTAAAAAAAAAGTAAACGTCTTATAAAAACGGAAAACGGAACTACTTTAAGTAAAATAAGAAAAGAAAGTCTTTTTAAGGAGCTAAGGATAAGTATAATATACTGTAAAAACCGCTTTTTAGCTTACTTCATAAAAAGAAAAAGCCTTTATACATATTACTAAAAACCTTACTAAGGTTTAAATAATTTATTACTTTAACCCCGCTTAATAACAATTTATTAAAATTAACGCGTCTTAAGAATATAAAGTAATAATTAAAGCTTTTTACTTAAAGGAAGGTATAAAATAGGATAAAAAGACTTTACCGGTATAAACTAAGGTTTAGCTTATTATTTACTTAAGCCGCGCCCTTTAAGGCGAAGAATTTAAATATTAGCCTATAAAGCTTAAAGTAGCTAGTATAATAAAAGCGGTTTATTAGCTATATATTATAATATTATTTATAAGAATACTATAAGTAGTTATTTTTACTAACTATATTAATACTTTTAGAATTATATAGTAAAAGTCCTTATTTGATATTAATATAAAATTTAATAATAACCTAGTCCCCGCCTTTAAATACTTAGGCTAATTCCCGCTTAAGGTATAATATATTTTAAACGTTAGTAATATCCTGCTAAATAATTTCTTATATTTACTATACTAAGATAATAAGCTAGTATTCTTAAACTAAAAATGGGAATTAAAATATATTTAAGAAAATAAGACGATAAACTAAATATTCTTTTACGCGGAAGTATTAATTAAATTACAGCTTTACTAAATAATAATTTCTAGCTATATAGACGATATATAGTAAGGAAAGATTATTATATAGCTTAAAGATAAAGATAGTATCTTTAAACTCTTATTCTTTTAGTTATAAAGGCTACTATACTTTATTAAAAATAATAAACGCTAAAACCTATATATCCTTAAGCCTTATACTAAGGGAATTATCGAAAATACTTATACTAAATATTTTTATACTAGCCTTACCTATATATAATAAGATTTATTTAAAAGCTTCTTATTCTTATAGCTTAATAAATATATAAACGAAGTTATAAATAACTATAATATTTACTACTATAATTTAACTAATTAAAGTAAAATGCTAAAGTAGCTTATCTTAATTTAAAGCCTGCTAGATTTATAATATATAATTAAAATAACCTTTATTACTAAGCTCTTAGTAGTTTAAGCTAAATAATTCTTATAAAAAGATCTTATAAAAACCCTTTTTAATACTTTATTAACTATATTAAATAAATTCCTAAAGATATATCTCCTTATCTTAAGTAATAACTAGTTTAAAGCAGAAAACTAAGGATAAGCGTTATATACTAAGCTACTCCGCGCTAATTAAAAGATTTTAAAGAGGATTATTTTTAACTAAGATATAAAGTTTCCTTTAGCGTTTTAGCAAATTTTTTAATAAGCCTTTAAATTAAAGATTTTATATTTACTACTTAGTACCTTAAAACTAATAGCTTATTAAAAAGGCGAAACTAAACTATAAAATTCGCGTTATGACTCTTTACTATAGATTTCCTAGACTTATACTAAACCGATATATTAGTAGCTTTTTAGTTTAGCTTTAATAATTTCTTCTTTTTAGTAATTTATATAGCTTTAAGCAAGCTTATTATTAAAATAAGAATAAATAATAAGCTCCGGTTTCTTAGCTACTACTTATATTTAAAGAACTGAAAAGTCTTATAAAAAAGCTAGGTTAGCTATTACTTATACTTAAGCAGCTATAAAAGATAAATACGATGAAAAATACTGCTTTTTAAATTTTAAGCTTAGCGATTAAGTTTAATTATAGCTTAGTAAAAGTTACTACGTTAAAAATAGTAAACTAGCAAAACTTTAAAAGAAACGCACTAAGCTATTTAAAGTTATTATTAAAGTAAGATAGCTTATATACCGGTTAAATATAAAAATGTCTTTTAATATTTATTTAGTCGTTTTAGTAGTATAACTACGCTTAGTAAATAAGCTAGCTATATACTTAAAGCTAGTTTAAGATAAAATAATACTTTACTTAAATAAATAAAAAATTAAATAAATCCTATAAAGTCGTATAATAAAACAAAGTAGCGGAAAGCTATAAAAAAAGTTTTTTATAGCTTAAAAAGGCTAGCTAAGTAACTATAACTTATAAGTAAAGAAAAAGGCAGTCTTCTTACTAAAAATTATAAAAGCCTTTAAGAAAGTAAAAAAGGAGTTAGCTATTTAAATACTTTAAATAAAAGTATAATATACGGCTTTTATAACTTAATATAAAACTTTTTAACTAAGAATATTAAGCGGTTAAGCTTTAGCATAAAACTTAAAACCTATTATAAGTAATAAAGAACTATAGCTTACCGCGTTTAAAGTAATTAATTATTTTAATAAGAATATACCGCTATTTACCTTAAGTAATAAGGCTTTTTTCAGCTATATAATATACTTATTTTAATTCTCTCCGCAACCTATCTTTTTCTTCTTCTTTTTTTTATAACTATACTTCTCTTAGGTACCGGCCTTAGCTATTATAGAATCTAAACGGCCATGCTTAAACTTCTTACTTTACTTTTAAGAAGCCTTATAAAACCCCGTAATAAGAACGCTTAAAGCACGTACTATAAAGGCTCGCTTAAGAAGATACGATAAATATTATTAATCGGACCTTACTAAGGTTTTTAAGATATAACTATAAAGGCTTAAGGGCCTACTTAACTATAGTTTATAACATTTTTAACTATAGAAAATACTATAAGAACTATTAAGCGGATTCCGCCGGTATCTTTAAGGGATATTTAAGAATTTCCGCAGGATATCCTAACTATAGTTCGACTTATTTTTAACTATAAAAGCACCTTAAAAGATATAGGATAAACTTTACCTCGATTTTTAAAGGATATTTAAGAATATTTAAGGGATTTCCTTAACTATAGTCTATAGTATTTTTAATTAAGCTTATACCTAGTTTATTAAGTAATTTTATAAGGATATTTACGGTTTATTTACGTATTAATAATAAATAAAAAGATAGTATAATTAAAGATCCTTAAAATTAGCTTAAAGAACTAAGTATAAAGTAGCTAGCTATACCTTAAGAATAAATAAGCTTTTTATTATTTTTAAACCCTTATATACGTTTATATATAGTAATTAGTCTATTATATTAGCTTAATTAGCAGTAATTAGTCTATAATACTAACATTAATTTATAGTAATTAGTTTATAGTACTAGCCTTAACTAGCGGTAATTAGTTTACGCTTTATCCCCTTATCTTTATACTATAAAGCGTAGTAAATAGTAGTAATTCTTACTTATCTAAACGGAAATCCCTTAAATATCCGCTAAGCTAAAAGCGACTATATTACACGATTAAGTACTTATTTTATAAGAAGTTAGATATTAAATAATATTTTTTTCTATAAAAAGCTCTTATTAGCCTTTAAGTCTAACTTTAATAATAAGCACCTTTTCTTAAACGCGCTTATAATAAAACTTTAAGATAAGTAGGCCGTAAAAGCGGAAAAGGCTATAGCTTATTAAGTATACCGGTTTTATAATCTCCTTTACCCTTTTTTAAGGTACTATATTATAATAGCCTATAAAGCTAAATAGGATATAAAATAAGTCTTACTTAGCTAAGCTAAGACTTCCGCTTTTTAAGAGGTAATCCGCTTTTAAAATACTAATAAAAGATAAACTATAAAACGATAAAATTTATTTAATTAAGTAAACTAAATTTAGTATTACTTAAACGGATTAATTATCCTTAAAATAAAAAAAGTAAAGATAAGCTAACCTTAAAACTATTTATCCCTTTACTTACTAAATACCCTTTAAATTAAGCTTATAATAAAGTTACTTTTTCCTTAAGATAATAAGCTTAATAAATATTTCTACTATATATTACTAATAAAGTTTAGTTTAAGGGCCTTAACTAAAAATCTACTTTAAAAGATACTTAGTAGTTTCTTAGTTTAGTATTACTATTTAGCCTTATCCGCTATAGCCGCGCTAATTAAGGCATTTTCGGAACTCTTAATTAATAAAAATAAGCCTTTTACGCCAGGGGCCTTATAGCGTATTAAATTCCGGGATATATATAAGATAGAAGGTTAAGCGCTTAGTAAGAGTATTAAGACTAAGACCTTAATAATAAGCAATAAGGATATAATAAGCAATACTTTTAGTAAGCTAAACTTCTTTATACTTCGCGCGTAGATATTAAGAATAAGTATAGCTTTAAGCCCCTTAATAAGAATAGTAGTAATATTAAATAAATAATTCTTTAGTCTTCTTTAAGTACTAAGAAAAAAAGATATGCTTATTAAGCTTTAAGAAAAACCTTAACTATAAGCTAAGGATATAAGGAGATTTAACTTATAAAGACCTTAAAAAGTATTTATTAATAAGGTTTTAAAAGATAATAAAGCTAGTATATTTTAAGGAGTAAACTATTTTATTAACCTTATCCGCTAAAATGCTAATAATAGTAAGGCTTATATAGATAAATTAGCTATTTAATTACCTTTTTTCCTTTAAGGAAGTGCGGCGGAATAGTGTTTTAAGGACCTTTTAGAACTATAATAAGAAAGACTTAGCGAGCTTAGTATCGGATTAAGCTGAAAGATCTCCGCCTTATAAAAACGGTTTAAAATCCGCCTAAATATAATAATATAAGCACTTTATAAAAAGCACTTTATTATTAAACATATAGTAATAAGATCTAACTTTAAGTCTTAAATATCGCGCTTATAATATAAAGCTAAGGCCGCGCTTTACTAGCTAAATTACTTAATTATAATAATCTACTAAAAGCTAGATATTTATTTATAAGAATCCTTATAACGTTTCGTAAGAAACGAAGATATTAATAGATAGATTAATAAATATAAGGAAATTCTTCTTAAGCTATAAGTTAAATATACTTAAGAATCTTAAAAGCACTTACTAGCGCGAAAAAAATAGGTTTAACTTATAAAAAGGCGAGGGCTAACTAGCTATACCTTATATATACTTAAAGGATAAGCCGGGACGCCCCGGCTATTTAATAAAGGCTTACCGGGGCCGCGGGTTATGTTTTTAAACCGCTTAGTAAAGGCGGATATACTATAAGCTTTATAGCGCTTATTAAGTTAAGGGAGAAACCCGTTTAAATAGTTAAGAATATAAGCTAAGGTCATTTAGCTTAAAAAAGAAAGAACCTTTAAGACTATATACTTATTAATACTAAAGCTAAAGTAGGTATAGCTTATAATTAAAAAAGAAACTATAGTAAAGACTAATAACTATTTAATAGATAAAGAGTATAATATAAAAAGAGCTTAATCGGATACCGATAAAAGCTTAAAGAAAACTATAATCTATATTATAGTAAACTTAGTTTAAAAGGCTAATAAAGTATACGGATTTTATAGCGAAGTATTCCCCTTAAAGAATAAGCTTTACTTATATATTTAAGATAAATACCCCCTTAACCTTAACCGAGATATTATTATATTAAGATATAGCTTAATATAGTAAGTAGTTAGTTTAAAGCTATAAAGGATTTAAATAGTTAAGGCTTCTTTAAACGTTTAGCTATTAAGCCTTAATAAGCTATTATAATTTACTTATGTACGCTTATTAGTTTATAAAAAAAAAGGCTTAAGATAAGTATTAAAGCTTATATAAATACTAAGGTAAACTAAAGCCTTATTTAAGCCGACTTAGTAAAGACCTTTAAAAATATAACTATAAACTCCTTTTAACGAATTTTTATTTAAGGAGTAAGAAGGATAGCTACTATTAAATAAGTAGAATTTACCGCGTATATATTAAGGCTAAGTAGTAGCCTTATAATTATAAAAGTAAGGATTAGCGCTTAGATAGTAAAACGCTTAGCGGCTAATATATTACTTAGCTAAGAATTTTTAGTTCTTTATTAAAAAGACTTTATTAACTTTATATTAATCCTATAAATTAAAGCCTATAAAGGGATTAAAGCTAAAGTTAAGATAGTCCGGCTAAGACTAATAATATATAAATAGGTAATTTACTTAATTCTTATAACGATTTTCGCTAGTTTTAGCTATGCCTTACTTATATAAATCCGGGCGCTACTATTAAGGTACAATATAATATTTTCCCCCGATACCTTTAAGCTCGCTTAAATAATAATATAGGATTATAAGAGCTTTATAGCAATAAACTATTTAAAGGAACTACTAGTACTCCGTTAAGGCTAAAGGGTAAGGATAATTAAAGACCTTAATAAGCAGTTCCGGCTATATAAAAAGGTCGATGCTACTACTCTTTTAGCGGAAGCCTTTACGGAAAATCTAGATAAGTAAAACCCCGCTAAAGACTTTCTATAAAAGGATCTTATAGTAAACTATAAGCTTTAAATCGGCCGAACTAAAGACTTACTTAAACTTACTATTAATAAAGGCGTTTAAATCTACGCTAAAGACTTAAAATATATATTAAAAGTTTAAGATATCCTTTAATTGTTTCCTTACCTTTTAAGGGATAAAGGAGTAATATATATAAATAAATCTAAATGTATATATATTCTTTTAGTAAAAAAATAATAATACTTACAAGTTATATTAAGATTATACTTACAAAGCGATAAAGATAAGAAGGTAGTAAATATAATATTTAGCTAGCTAACTATATAAGGCCGATTAAAATCAGTTTATAGGCTAACTCTGTTTATAATATTAGTATTTATAGTATAAAAGATAGTAAACGGAAAGGAAAAAGAATAAGTAGTCGTAGACTTATAAGAGATTAACGCTATTATTACCTTAAGGCTTACTTAATACCCCTTTAAAGTAATATAATTAAACGCTTTTAAAGAAAGAAGTTTATTAATATAGTAAATATATAATCGTTTTTCTATAAATTCTTAGTTTATTAAGACTACTAAAAAAGGTTTATAGTTATAAGCTATTATAGGCTAAAAGATTATTAACAAGACTTATAGGCTTTAAGAACTCCTTAGTATATATTTAAAGGTTTATTAATAACGTCCTTTTTAAATACTAAGACTATATAGCAGCTTATATTAAGAATATTATTATTTACTTTAATATAGCTAAAGTATACTTTTAATATTTAAAGGCTATATTCCGTACTTTTTATAATTATAATATTATATTATTTAAACTAAAGTCCTTCTTAGCGTACTTATTTATATAGCTCCTTAGATTTAAAGTAAACGCTATTAGCTTAATAAATATAGATAAACGCGTATAAGCTTTAAAGGATATCGCGTTCTTAAAGAACCTTTAATATCTTAAGAAATAAATCGGCCTTATTAAATAGCTATACTATATAGTCCCGTATTTTACTAAGGAAGTTAACGTCTTATTAAAACGAAAGATAAAGCTACTTTAAGTAAGATAGAAAGAAGGAGTCCTTTTAAGGGGCTAAGAATAAGCTTAATATACCGTAAAAGCAGCTTTTAAACTTACTTTAAAAGAGGAAAAGACCTTTGCGAATTTAACTAAAAAGCTTACTAAGCCTTAAACGATTTACTACTTTAACCCCGCTTTATAACTATTTATTTATATTAATATATCCTAAGAATATAAAGTAGCGGCTATAGCTTTTTACTTAAAGAAAGACATAAAATAAGATAAAAAGATACTACTAGCTTAAACTAAGGTTTAGCTTAATATTTACTTAAGCCGCGCCTTTTAAAGCGGAGAACCTTAATACTAGCCTATAAAACTTAAAGTAGCCGGTTTAGTATAAGCAGTCTATAAGTTATATATTATAATACTATCTATAAAAACGCTATAAGTAGTCGTTTTTATTAACTATAAAAGTACTTATAAAATTATATATTAAAACTCCTTATTCTTTATTAGTATAATATCTAATAATAAGCTAGTCTTAACGTCTTAATACTTAAGCTAATTCCTATTAAAAGTTTACTATATCCTAAGTATTAAAAACGTCGTGCCGGACCCTTTTTTACGTTTACCGTATTAAAATAATAAGCCGGTATCCTTAATCTAAAAAAGGGAATTAAAACGTATTTAAGAAGATAAAACGACGGACTACGTGTTTTTTTACGCGGAAGTATTAATTAAATTACCGCTTTACTAAACAAAATAATTAATAGATATATAAAGGATATATAGTAAGTAAAGATTATAGCGTAGCTTAGCGATAAGGATAATATCTCTAAACTCTAATTTTTTTTAGTTATAAAGTTTACTATACTTTATAAAAAACGATAAATGCTAAAGACTATATATTCTTAAGACTTATATTAAGGAGATCGTTAAAAACGCGTACGCTAAATATTTTTATACCGGCCGCACCTATATATAGTAGGATTTATTTAAGAGCTTCTTAATCTTATAGCTTAGTAAATATATAGATAAGGTCGTAGATAGCTATAACGCTTACTACTATAACTAAACCGATTAAGGTAAAACGCTAAAGTAGCTTAAATTAATTTAAAGCCCGCCGGTTTTATACTATATAATAATAATAGATTTTATTATTAAGCTTTTAATAGTTTTAGCTAAATAATACTTATAAAAAGATCTTATAAAGAACTTCTTTAATACTTTACTAACTATAACTAATAAATTCTTAAAAATATATCTCTTTATTTTAAGTAATAATTAGTTTATAGCGGAAGACTAAATATAAGCGTTATATATTAAGCTACTCCGCGCTAACTAAAGTATTTTAAAGGGGATAATCTTAAACTAAGATATAAAGTTTACCTTAGTATTTTAGCGGACTTTATAGCAAGCTTTTAGATTAAAGCCTCTTCTATTTACCGCTTAGTACCCTTAAACTAATAGCTTATTAAAAAGGTAAACCTAAACTATAAAAATCGCGCTATAATTCTTAACCGCTAATTTCTTAAACTTACGCTAAACTAATATACTAATTGCCTTTTAGTTTAGCCTTAATAATTCCTTCTTCTTAGTAATTTATATAGCCCTTAATAAGCTTATAAAAAAGATAAAAAAAAATAATAGTCTTTAGTTTTTTAATAACTACTTATACTTATAAAACTAAGAAGTCTTATAAAAAAAAGCTAAGTTAGCTATTACTTATACTTAAGCCGCTATAAAGAATAAATATAATAAGAAATACCGCCTACTAAAATTTAAGCCTAGCGATTAAGTTTAGCTATAGCTTAATAAAAGTTACTATATTATAAATAATAAACCGGTTAAGCTTTAAGAAAGACGTACTAATCCGTTTAAAGTTACCGCGAAAGTAAGATAGCTTATATATTAATTAAATATAAAAAAGTCTTTTAATATCTATTTAATCGTTTTAATAGTATAACTAAGCTTAGCGGACGAGCTAGCTATACACTTAAGCTTAGTTTAAGATAAAAGGATACCTTATTTAAATAAGTAAGAAGTAAAACGAATCTTATAAAGCTATATAATAAAAAAAAGCAGCGGAAAGCTAAGGAAGGAGTTTTTTATAGCTTAAAAGGGCTAGCTAAGTAGCTATAACTTATAAGTAAATAGAAAAACGGGTTTCTTGCTAAAGATTATAAAAGCCTTTAAAAAAGCATAAAAGGAGTTAGCTACTTAAGTAGTTTAAATAAAAGCATAATATATAGCCTTTATAACTTAATATAAAACTCTTTAACTAAGAGAATTAGGTAGTTAAGCTTAAGTATAAGACTTAAAAGCTACTATAAGTTATAAGAAACTATAACTTACTATACTTAAGGTAATTAGTTATTTTAATAATAATATACTACTATTTACTTTAAGTAATAAGGCCTTTTTAGCTTTATAGTATACTTATTTTAATTCTCTCCGCCGCTTACTCTTTTTCGGTTTTTTTCTTTATTTTATAACTATATTTCCCTTTATTACTAGCTATAGCCCGCCACCCCTTACTTACTTCTATATATATAACCTTTTTTACCTTTAGCTTATAATCTTTATACTTTTATTTTAAGTTATTTTATTATTTAACGTCTTTTATAGCTAAGACTAGCTATTTTACACCTCCTTTTTTAGCCCGCTTTTTTATAAGCCCTTACCTTATTAATATAAAGGATATAATTAAGCGCTTAAGCTTTATAAAAACGAGGCGGCTATTTTTTATAGCTTAAAGTCTTTTAGCGAGAGTTAAAACTATTAAGTTTAAGCTTTTATATAAACCTACGCCGCTTTCTATAACCGCGCTTAAGCTAATAGATTTACCTTAAATTACGGCACTATAAAAGATAGCCTATACTACCCTCTTTAAATACTAAACTTAATAACTCGCCTCTTAACCTTATGCCGTAGCGTGGTTTAAACGGCTAGTTTTATAATAACTTAGCTATACCTCTTACTTAGCTCTTATTATTAAAAAGCCCCCGCCGCTTATATATTTTTTAAGGTATAGCTAAAAATCTTTACTAGCGGAATAATTAGCTAATACTTAATGCTTTTAAGTTAGCTAACCTTACTATAATCCTAGGATCTATAATAGCCGCTATAGCTAGCGGAAACCCGCTTTAGCTAAACGACTAAAACGATATCCACGCTATCTTTAATTATATATTTAAGGCCTAGCTTAACTAGTTTATAGCTAGGTTTATAGCGGCATCTTAAGCTATTATAACTAAAACTTTATCTCGCTTTATACGCGGTCTAGCCCGCGTTAAAAAATCCCCCTTTTAGCTTATAAGCGCTATAAGCTTTAAAGACTTATTTAGTCCCGCTTAGCTATAAACTACGCTAAGTTCTACCTATAAGCCTGCGAAAAGTCTAAACATAACCTAACTTTAACTTAAGTAATAAAATTCTTAAGCTTTAATATCCGCCTTATTAGCTATACTAACTACGCGCTTTATATTCTTACTTTTAAAGCCCCTTTAATAAAGAGGTTCTTTAAGACTATTAAGCACGTTTAAAACCTTAAGAGCGAGGAGTTAAGTATTAAGGCTATTAAAGACCTTATTACTTACTTTTAAGCGGGAATATAAATATTTAATACCTTAATATTAACTTTACTTATTAATATTAGCGGGACGGCTTACTCTTACCTTAATAATTTCTTAGTAGCTAAATATATATAAATAGGTAAAAAGGTATAAGTAGTAGCGCCGCGTAAAAAGGATAATAAGTTAAAAAGCCTAGCGATAAAAAGCAAGAGATAACTATAATAGCGGTAGTAAGTAAGATATAATATCTCGCTTATAAGCGGCCTATAAAGCTAATAAGTAATATAGGAAACTTAGCGGAGGATTAAAAAACGGCGTAAAAAGTAAGTAAGATAATAAAATAAAATAAGGCTTAAATAAAGCTAGTTTCTTATAACGTATCTTACTAAGGAATTTAAATATTCCTTAGCGCGGAGACTCCTTATAACTTAATAAGTGCTTAAACGTATACCTTAAAAGAAAGTCGGAAAACTTTACTATAAGTTTTAGCTAGATATACTAATCGCCTTAATAAAAATAAAAACGTATAACTAAATAAAAAGTAAGGATTTATAATAAAAGCCGCTTACTAACTATTTTAAGCTACTTAGCTACTATTAGCTAAATAGGCCGAAAAAACTATTAAAAAGATAAAGATAGCGTACTATTAATATAATATAAAGACGCTATTATAAAGCTATTACTTAAGGCCCCCTTTACTTTATTTTTACTTTAAACCGATAAAAATATTAGCTTTTCTTTTTTACTTAAAGGAGTTATTATAAAATTTAAATAGCTATGCGTAAACTCCTTACTTTACTCTTAAGGAGCCTTATAAAACCTTATAATAAGAACGCCCGGAGTATATACTACGAAGGCTCGCTTAAAGAGATATAATAAATATTACTAATCGGAAATTACTAAGGTTTTTAAGATATAACTATAAAAGCTTAAAAGCTTACTTAACTATAATTTATAATGTTTTTAACTAAAAAGGATACCGTAAAAACTACTAAGCGGATTCCGTTAGTATTTTTAAAAGATATTTAAGGATTTCCGCGGGATATCCTAATTATAGTTTGACCCGTTTTTAACTATAAAAGTACCTTAAAGAATATAAGATAAACTTTACCGCGATTTTTAAGGGATATTTAAAGATATTTAAAGGATTTCCTTAACTATAGTCTATAGTGTTTTTAACCAGGCTTATACTTAGTTTATTAAGTAATTTTATAAGGATATTTATAGTTTATTTACGTATTAATAATAAATAAAAGGATAGTATAGTTAAAGATCCTTAAAATTAGTTTAAAGAACGAAGTATAAAGTAGTTAGCTATCCCTTAAAGAATAAATAAGCTTTTTATTATTTTTAAACCTTTATATACGTTTATATATAGTAATTAGTCCGTTATATCGGCTGAATTAGCAGTAATTAGTTTGTAGTACTAACCCCGATTAGCGGTAATTAGTTTATAGTACTAGCCTTAACTAGTAGTAATTAGTCCGCGCCTTATCCCCTTATCCTTATACTATAAAGTATAGTATTAGCTTACTATACCTTACTTACTTTTATATATATAGCTTTTTTTACTTTAAGCTTATAATTTTTATACTTTTATTCTAAGTCTTTTTATCGTTTAATATCTTTTATAGCTAAGATTAGCTATTTTATAACTACTTCTTTAGCTTACCTTTATATAAGCTTTTATACTTTTAATATAAAAGATATAAGTAAGCGCTTAAGCTATATAAAAATAAGGTAGCTATACTTTATAACCTTAAATCTTTTAATAAGAGCTAGAACCTTAAAGTTTCAGCCTTTATATAATTTACGCCGCTGTTTATAACCGTGCTTAAGTAGATAAGCTTAACTTAAATTATAATATAGTAAGGAATAGCTTATACTACTCTCTTTAAATACTTAACTTTAACGACTTACCCTTTAGCTTTATACTACTATATAGTTTAAACGGCCGCTTTTATAGTAACTTAGCTATTCCTTTTACTTATCTCTTATTATTTAAAAGCCCCCGCCGCTTATATATATTTTTAAGGTTTAGCCGGAATAATAAGCTAATACTTAATACTTTTAAGCTAGCTAACGTTACTATAGTCTTAAGATTTATAGTAGCTATTATAATTAGCAGAAACCTCTTTTAGCTAAATAATTAAAATAATATTTATACTATCCTTAACTATATATTTAAGGCCTAGCTTAATTAGTTTATAGTCGGGTTTATAATAGCGTTTTAAGCTACTATAATAAAAACTCCGTCTTCCTTTATTTATAGTTTAGCTTATATAAGAAAATCCCCCTTTTAGCTTAAAGCTACTATAAGCCTTAAAGACCTTTTTAGTCCCGATTAGTATATACTTTTCCCCCCGGCCGCTATACTTAGCTTAGCTATATAAAGGTATATAAGCGCCTTACTATAATCTATCCGCCGCCTCTTTTTAACTAAAGGAGATAATAATAACTAGCCTCGCGATATATTCCGCTACTTAATCTTATAAAAGCTATTAATAATAACTAACTTAATCTTTTATAAGCCCGGCTTTACGGGACTATATCTTAGCGATAATATTATAATTATTAAGAGTTTCTACTTAGCTATAAACTACGCTAAGTTTTACTTATAGGCTTATAAAGAGTTTAAACGCGACTTAACTTTATCTTAAGCGATAAAATGCTTAAGTTTTAATATCTACCTTATTAGCTATACTAACTACGCACTTTATATTCTTACTTTTAAAGCCTTTTTTATAATAAGGTTCTTTAAAACTATTAAATATATTTAGAACTTTAAAAGTAAGAAATTAAGTATTAAGGCTATTAAGGACTTTATTACTTAATTTTAAGCTGGAATATAAACCTTTAATACCTTATACTAACTATACTTATTATAATTAGCGGAATGGCTTAACCTTACTTTAATACCTTTTTAGTAGCTAAATATACGTTAATTAGCGGAAAAGCGTAAGTAGTAGCGCCGTATAAAAAGAATAATAAATTAAAAAGTCTAGCAATAAAAAGCGGGAGATAACTATAATAGTAGTAATAAGTAAGATATAATATCTTGCTTTTAAGCGGCTTATAAAGCTAGTAAGTAGCAAGGAGGACTTAGCGGAGGATTTAAAATAGTATAAAAAGTAGGTAGGATAATAATAAAAAATAAGGCCTAAATAAGCTAGTTTTTTATTTTATTCTTATTAAAAAAACGAATATCCTTTAAGACTATAACTTTTTATAGCCCGATAAATGCTTAAATATATACTTAAAAGAGATTTAAAAACCTTATTATTAATTTTAGTTAAATATACTAGCCGCCTTAGTAAAATAAAAACGTATAACTAGTTAAGGAATAAGGACTTATAATAAAACTAATTCCTTACTTTTTTAAGCTACTTAACTATTATTAGTAAGATAGGCTAAAGAACTATTAAAAGAATAAGAACGGTATACTGCTAATATAGTATAAAAGCGCTATTATAAAGCTATTACTTAGCGCCTCCTTTACTTTATTTTTACTTTAACTTAATAAGAATATTAATCTTTTTTTTTACTTAAAGGAGTTATTATTAAATTTAAGCGGCTATGCTTAAACTTCTTACTTAGCTTTTAAAGAGCCCTTATAAAACCTTATAGTAAGAACACTTAAATCACGCGCTATATAAGCTCGCTTAAGAAACGTAATAAATATCGCTAAGCAGACCTTATTAAGGTTTTTAAGATATAACTATAAATACTTAAGGAGGCTATTTAACTATAGTTTATAGTATTTTTAACTTTAAAAGACGCTATAAAAGCTACTAAATAGATTTCGCAAGTACTTTTAAGGGATATTTAAGGATTTTTATAAGATATCTTAACTATAGTTTAGCTTATTTTTTTACTAAGAAAATACCTTAAAAGATATAAAATAAACTTTACTAAATTTATAACGGATATCTAAGGATATTTAAAAGATTTCCTTAACTATAGTTTATAGTGTTTTTAACCGGGCTTATAATTAGTTTATTAAGTAACTTTATAAGGATATTTAAAGTTTATTTACATATTAATAATAAATAGCTAAAAAAATATAGTTAAAAATCCTTAAAATTAGCTTAAAGAACTAAGTATAAAGTAGCTAAATAGACTTTAAAAAAAAAGCCTTTTACTATCTATAAACCCCTATATATATTTATATATAGTAATTAGTTTATTATACTAGCTTAACTAGCGGTAATTAGTTTATAGTACCGGCTTTAACTAGTAAGAATTAGTTTATAATACTAGCCCCGACTAGTAATAATTCGTCCGCGCCTTATCCCCTTATCTTTATACTATAAGGCATAGTATAAATTATATAACTTTAATATATGCTTTTATAGCTAGTATGCCTTTATAGCTAGTATATTATAAAATAAGGCACAGAACCTATATTAACTTAAGTCTTTATCTTATAATAATAAAATTATTAGTATATATCTAGAAAAAATAAAGTAAGTCTTTTAGTAATAATAAAACAAATTTACTATATTACGCTTAAATTTCTTAAATATGATACTATAAAAGATATAACTTAAAGAATTTATTTTAAGCTATACTATTTAAAGAGCTATAGTTATACTATAGTAAATACCTTAAGGTTAAGCTAATATATAGTTAAAGTTATATAAAACTTTACTTAAACTTAGCTTAACTTTACCTTAAACTTAACTTTAGTATAAGCTACTAAAGCAATCTTTATAAGTAAGAGGCTATATAGCCTAAATTAAGTTTTCCTTCTTTTTTTCTTAGCTTTAAATTAATAATTATTTAGCTATATACTACTAAACTAAGTATATACTAGCCCTTAATTTATTTAAAGCCCTTTTTTAAAAAAGTTATATAAGTAAAAAAAAGACTTATTATTAATTGTATAGCGTAAAGAAAAAGCTACTTAGCGTAAAAGGGCTATACTTAAGGAATATAAAAAGAAGGGCTAAAAAAGCTAATATTTAAATAAAAGTTAAGTAAGTAATCTTCTTGCTTTAACTAAGGGCTATTAAGATAAGCTACTAAGTATAAGCAAGCTAAAAGTAACTTTAATAGCTAATAAGTTAATTTAAGCCTTTAATATAAAACCTAAAAAAGATAATAAGGATATATATATTATAAAGTAAGTAAAGGCTAGTATATAAGTACTATCCGTAGTATTATAATAATAAGCTATAAAGAGCCTGCTTATATATAGCGGGTCTATACTTATATATATAGACCCGGCCCTTCTTATATAATAAGGCTTAAGCTATAGCTTAAGTCCTTATAACCTTATAAGTTAAAGACTTTAATATAATACCTTTACTCCCCTTATTATATAAAGTGCCTTAAAGCTACTAGCTATTATTAAAGGCTATTAGCTATTATAAAGGGCTGCTTAGTCCGCGGCCTTATAAGCGCGGGACTTATATTATAGTAAGTAAAGCTATATAATAGTAGGTTTAATAGCCCTACCCGCCGCCGCCGCCTGCTTTTAGTTAGCTAGCTACTTATTAAGAGGCCCGTTTACTTATTAAGCGGCTATTATACCCGCCCTTAATAGCTTAGCGGTATATTAAGCGGCCTATTCGCTATTATAGTATTCCGCGCTTTAAGTTAAAGGCCGTAAGGTATAAATACCCCGTCTTTTTACTTTTAACCCTCTTTTTCTTCTTCTTCCTTTTAAACTAGCTATATTAGTAGTAGTAGTAGTAGTAGTAGTAATAGTATAGTAATAATAATTATAATACTATAAGTATCGCTTTCTTATATATAAAGCAAACGCCTTTAAGCTAATATTTATAAAAGTAGTATATTATTTAACTTATCGGTACTTATATTCAAGCTCCTTAATAACGTAAAGCCTTTAAAATACCGTACTTATACCGCTACCGCCGCCCGTATCGCCGCCGCCTTTTTAGCTATACTTAAACTAATAATGCCTTTATAAGTAACTATATTATTACTAGCCCTTAAGACCCCGCGTTTTTATAGCCCTCTTATTACCTTTTAGACTGCTAATTTAAGCGCTATAAATCCGCTCTTTTTAGTGCGCTATCCTTATACTAACCTTATAACTTAATATAAGCGGTAAGTATTACTTAGCGCCCCTTATAATAAGTCTTATATATACTATTTATTAAGCGGCTATACTTACTATAAGTAAGCGGGTCGCCTTAATAGTAGCTACTTTACTTATACCTATACTAGCCGCGCTTATAAGGCGGCTTTAGTTATTTTTACTACCGCTAAGTTAGCTTAAAAGGCCGATCCCGGTAATAAAGCGGTTAAAGCGTAATTAAAAGCTACCGCCGCCGCTTATTATTACCTATACTTACTTAAGTAAATAAGCTATATACTTAAGTAAGTCCCCTTCTTTTTTTCTTATTATGCTTACTATAGCGATTAGCGCTAACTATTCTTATTAAGAATACCGCCTTTATAGCGCTATCGGCGGTGCCTTTATCCGTCCCGGCCGCCCTTATCCCGGCCGCCCGTACTACTTATAGTAGCGCCGCCGCCGGTTTTATTATGCCCGCCGCCGCCGCCCCTTTTAACGCGTTTACCGCCGCCGCCGCTTAGATATCTAGGCTAAAGGGTCGCCTCCGCGCCTTAAAGGCCGCCGCCGCCGCCCTTAAGGAGGAGGAGGAGGAGGGGGAGGATAACGATTATAATAAAAAAGAAGAGACCGATAATAATAATAAATAGCGTAGGCCTAAGTTGCTTAAGCCGGTCGGCCTTAAATATAACTTTTTTATCCTTCTTACTTTATAAGATGCTATAAGTAATAAAAAGGCTAAGGTTACTTTTATATTAATAAAGGGGTCTTTTAATACTAGCTTAGTAGCGTTTATAGGCTTTTATATAAAGGCTCCTTTATCTTATAAGGGTAGCGTAAAAATATTAGCCCGGCCCGCCCCTTATTACCGCTTAAAGGGAAGCTATTAATCGCTAAGCTTATTGTTTTTATTTACTAGCTTATAAAGGGCTTTAAATTTATTTAAAGCGATAGCACTTATTTGTTTTTATATAAGCTTTTAAGTTAAGTTTAAGTAGCTACGCTCCTTTATAAAAACCTCTTACTACTTACCTATACTTACCTTTTTTTTAATAAGTAGACTTTACCTCCTTAATTATAAATTCCTCCTCCCCCTTAACTAAACATATAAGGGGCTAAGGGTCTATTACCGCTTACTAAAGTAAGGGGTCTTAAGCTGCCTAGTATAATAAGTTTATATTAATCTTATTATATATTCTTAAAAGTAACTTTTTAAGCTTTATAACCTATAAGCTAATAATACTATATACTAAAAACTTTGTATATAGCTAGTTAAGCTTTTTCTCTTAGCGGCCGGATTAGTAATTATAAAGGTTTTACTAAATTTTATCCTTTAATACAAAGCTCTTTACCGGAGACTTAGACTTATTAATATACCGCTCTTAATCTTATATAGCCGCTACTATCGCCGATTAGTAGCAGTTTATAGTCTCCTTAAGTTTTTTTAACGAAGCGAGTAGCTTAAGCCTTTAGCGAGGCGGGTAGGTGCTATTCCGCCGCTATATTTACTACTTAAGGTATTAAGGAGGGGGGGTTTAAAGCTATATAATACGAAAAAAGGGGTTATATCTATAGACGCTTAAGACCTGTTATTTAAGGTAAGCTACGCGGCTAAAAGCTAGCAGTCTTAGTCTACTTAGTTCCGGGCTACTATAGCTTATAAGTAAGCCTATACCTTTTAATTAACGCGTTCTAAGCCCTTATTAGTCTATAAGTAATACGCGGAGCTAAGTAACTAAGTAACTTAAAGCAGCTTATAAAAGTACTACTAAAAGCGCCTTATTTAGTTTAAGCCTTTATTACGTATAATTAAGGTAGGCTAGTTATATATCCGCGCTTAGTACTAAAAAAAGCGTTTTATATATACCTCCGCTTTAATTAAAGGTATTAACTTAAGCACTACTTCCTTATTAAGGCGGTCTTTAATAACCTATATATAGTAATCCTCTTTTAATATAAGCAGAAAGTCCGTTATAAAATCTATTTAAATATATACTTAAAACCGGTTTAAGATCGGCAGCTACTTAAAAAGCCTTTTATAAAGCGCCCGCTAAATCTTTATATAGCCGTAAATATTATAATTATAAAAAAAGCGGCGGACATAATACTATATTAAGGGCTAATAAAAGTCTTTAATAAGACTTACCGCTATACCTTATTAGCCGGGGTAGCTAATAATATTAAAGTTATAGACTAGCTATATTAGCTTCCTTTAAAGCTCGTTCCTTTACTTATCCTTTAGCAGGGCGTTTTTCTTATTAAACTTAATTATATAGGAGGCGCCCGGTACTTATAACCTACCCTTTTAGTAGAGGTGCCCCTTTAAGTTAATATAGCAGTCCGCTACTTATACCTTTAATCGTAGCTTTAAGTTTAAGGAACGTGCGCGAAACTTTATAGCGCGCCGCACGCTTTTATATATACTCCTAAAAAGCTAGCCTATCTTAAAGACGCTAAAGGCCTTTATCTTAAAAGATCCTCGCTGCTTAAGCGCTTAAGCTTGCTTAGTCCCCCGAACTTAGTGCTTTAAAAAGCGTTAATAAAGAAGGCAGGTATACTATAAGGGCAATACCCGCTTTTATTATAGCGGGCAGGTCTACCTTATAAAATAAGGGGGTAAAAGGCTTTTTAATAAGGGTATTAAACAAGGGGGTTAAAAGCTCTTTAATAAAGGAGACCTTAATAAATATATATAACGCCGCTTATAAAATAAGCTAAAAATCCCGCGCTTTAATATCCGCTTTTATAGTATAGTCTTAGTCTTAATAAAAAAGCGCGTTTAGTATAACGGAGTCTTAGCCTAGCTTATACTTAATCTAAAAGTTAAAGTAAGATAAGTACTTAGCTTAATAAGCTTACCGCTTTAAAAGGTATTAATAAGTTATTAAATACTTAAGGTTCTAGTAGTCTATAAGGACTTTAAAGCTCTTATAACTACGGAGCTCCGCTTACTATTACTTAAGATATTAAGTAATAAAGAGTATCTTTTTATTATAAATAGCATAGTTCTTTTCCGCTAAAGTTAGCTTCTTTAAGTAAAGGGCTATAAGCTACTTCCGCCCCTTTACCTCTTATAAAAGCGTGCTTTTAAGCGCCTAGCCGCTATAGTCCATTTTTACTATTATAATATAGTTAAAATCTTATTAAAGCAGTATTAAGGTTTATAAAAATAGGTATTTAAGTATATAAAACGCACCTTTTTATATAGGTCCTTAATAAAAAGCTACTTTTTTCTTTATAATCTTATTTCACGGCGTAATAATTCTAAAAAACTTATAAATAGATATATATTAATAGTTAAGAAAGCTTAAAAAGCTTTATACGCTAGTTTATATTATTAAGGTATCTTAATTCTTAATCGCCTATATTTTAACGGGGTCCGCTTAAATGCCCGCGCTAGTATAGATTATAAACTTATAGTATTTTTATATACTTTACTTTAAATTTATACTTATCTAGGTTAACGTATAAGCTATATAAGTAAAGGTAGTTTAAGACCTTTTATACCTTTTATATATAGTCTTTATATAAGCCGCTACTATAAATAAGGATATTATCGATATAAATAAAGGCGAACTTATTAAGGAAGCTATAAAAAACGTTATTAATATAATATTAAAAGGTAGCTAAGGCCTTAATAAGACTAAAAGGGGTTACTAGCTACTTAAATAAGCTATAGTAAGTATAAAAAGCAATCTTTTACTCTTTTCTTTCCGTAATCTATACCTTATAAAACGCTTATATAATATTAAGCTTAAGAAACTACTTCGCTTTTAATAGGTTATAAAGCGTATTTAAGATTAAAGGGAGCGGGTAACGGTCTAGCCGTATAATCGCGTTAAAGGCTTAATAGTTATAGTAAAAGCGGATTCCGCCCCTTAATTTTTAAATAAAGAGTATTAAAGCGCTTATATTAAAGCTACTTACTTAAATAAACCTTTTATTTAAAAGGTCTTAAAGCTCTTCTTAAGTATTAATAACTTAGCTTATAATATTCTATATAGCAGCTTAAAGGGCATAAAGAACTCCTTTCCTTACTTATCTATATAAATAAGGATCTTATAATTAACTCTTAACTTATAAAGGTTAAGCTTATTAGTTTTATACTTTATAAAAAGCGGTAATAAGTTATAAAAGCGCTATAAAATTACTTTTTATAAGTTTATAGCCGATTTTAGCATGTTAGTCTTTAAGGCCTTATTAATATTTATAAGGCTTATAGCGTAAACTGCTATATTTATAGCGGCCTTGCTTTTTTAATATATAAGCTATTAAACTATGCTTATAAAGACTAAGGCGAGCACCTTAAAGGTATTAGCTAGTAAAAGAATAGCCCCTATCTCCTTAAAAGCGCCGTTTATATAGCGTAGCTATATCTTTACTAAGCTAAACTATAGCCTCTTTTAGTATAAAACTAAGAAGAACTATATATATATAAGCTAAAGCTTCTTTAAGATAAATAGGAATTTAAGCTTTAAGATTGTATATACTATAATAAGCTTTATATAGCCGGCTACTTTTATAGCTAGCTAAGTAATGCTTTTAATCTTATTACTTTTTATTATACTTAAAGCGCCTTTTACTTAGCACAGGGTAATTCTCTTTTTAAGCACTTATATTTAACGTATAAACGCTTTATTTACTATAGTATAGCACTAATCTTTTTTATCTATTAATGCGGTAAGAAACTTAAACTTATTAAGTATAACTTATATTAAAGTAAGATCCTTTTTTATATAAGCTACTAGCTTTCTACGCCTTATAGTATAAGGATAAGGGGATAAGGCGCGGATTAATTACCGCTAGTTAAGGCTAGTATTATAAACTAATTACTACTAGTTAAGGCTAGTATTATAAACTAATTACTACTAGTTAAGGCTAGTACTATAAACTAATTACTATTAATTAGGCCTATATAATAAACTAATTACTATATATAAACGTATATAAGGGTTTAAAAATAGTAAAAAGCTTATTTTTTCCTTAAAACATAGCTAGCTACTTTTTACTTAATTCTTTAAGTTACTTTTAAGGATCTTTAACTATACTATCCTTTTATCTATTATTAGTATATAGATAAACTATAAATATCCTTATAAAATTACTTAATAAACTAAGTATAAGCTTAGTTAAAAACACTATAAACTATAATCGGCGAAATCCCTTAAATATCCTTTAATATCTTTTTAAAATCGCGGTAAAGTCTATTCTATATCTTTTAAGGTGCTTTTATAGTTAAAAATAAGTCGAATTATAATTAAGATATCCCGCGGAAATCCTTAGATATTCCTTAAAAATACTAGCGGAATCCGCTTAGTAGTTTTTATAATATCCTTTATAGTTAAAAATATTATAAGTTATAATTAAATAAGCTCTTAAGCCTTTATAGTTATATCTTAAAAACCTTAATAAGGTTTAACTAATAATATCTTTTATATCTTTTTAAGTAAGCTTTTATAGTATATACTTTAAGCGCTTTTATTATAAGGTTTTATAAGGCTTTTTTAAAGTAAAGTAAGGAGTTTAAGCATAGCTATTAAGATTTTATAATAACTCCTTTAAGTAAGAAAGAAAAGCTAACGTCCTTATTAGTTTAAAGTAAAAATAAAGTAAAAAGGGCGCTAAGTAATAGCTTTATAATAGCGTGTTTACGCTATATTAATAGTATGCTATCCTTATCCTTTTAATAGTTTTTTTAGCTTATTTAGCTAATAGTTACTAAGTATCTTAAGATAGTAAGTAAGCGGCTTTATTATAAATTCTTATTACTTATTTAGTTATATAACTTTATTTTTATTAAGGCGACTAGCGCGTTTAGCTAAAACTTATATTAAGGTTTTTAACGCTTTTTTAAAGCGTACGTCTAAGCACTTATTAAGGAATAAGGAGTCTCCGCGCTAAGGAATATTTAATTTCCTTAGCAGGATACGTTATAAAAAACTAGCTTTATTTAGGCCTTATCTTATATTATTATCTTACTTACTCTTTATACTATTTTATAATCCTCCGCCGAATTTCTTAAACTACTTACTAGCTTTATAGGCCGCTTATAAGTAAGATATTATATCTTACTTACTACCGCTATTATAGCTATCCCCGCTTTTTATCGCAAGGCTTTTTTAACTTATTATCCTTTTTATATAGCGCTACTACCTATGCCTTTTTACTAACTAATACGTATTTAGCTACTAAGAAAGTATTAAGGTAAAAGTAAGCCGTCTTACTAATATTAATAAGTATAGTTAATACTAAGATATTAAATATCTATATTCCCGCTTAAAAGCGGGTAATAAAGTCCTTAATAGCCTTAATACTTAACTCCTCGCTCTTAAGGTTTTAAATATATTTAATAGTCTTAAAAACCCTCTTTATAAAAAGGGCCTTAAAAGCGAGAATATAAAGCGCGTAGTTAATATAGCTAATAAAGCGGATATTAAAGCCTAAGAATTTTATTACTTAAGTTAAAGTTAAGTTACGTTTAAACTCTTTATAAGCTTATAAGTAAAACTTAGCGTGGTTTATAGCTAAGTAAAAACTTTTATTTATTATAATCTTATTACTAAAATATAGGCCCGTAAAGCTAGGCTTATTAAAGATTATATTAGTTATTACTAGCAGCTCTTATAAAATTAAGTAGCGGAATATATTATAAAGCTAGTTCTCGCTATCTTCTTTAGTTAAGGAAGGATAGCGGATAAACTATAATAAGGCGCTTATATTCCCTTATTTATTTAAGCTAAGCATAGTAATAAGTAAAAAGAGCGTTCGCTAAGCGGGACTAAATAAGTCCTTAAGGCTTATAGTAGCGATAAGCTAAGAAGGCGATTTTATAGCGCGGGCTAGACTATATATAAAGTAAGATAAGGTTTTAGCTATAATAGCTTAAAACGTTGCTATAAACCCGGCTATTAACTAGTTAAGCTAGGCCTTAAATACGTAGTTAAGGATAGCGCGGACGTTGTTTTAGTCGTTTAGCTAAAGCGGGTTTCCGCTAACTATCGCGGCTACTATAAATCTTAAGACTATAGCAAGGTTAGCTAACTTAAAGGCGTTAAGTATTAGCTAGTTATTCCGCTAATAAAGATTTTTATAAATACCTTAAAAATTATATAAGCAATAAAGGCTTTTAGATAGTAAAAGCTAAGTAAGAGGTATAGCTAAGCTATCGGGAAACTAGCTATTTAAACTACGCTATAGTATAAGGCTAAGAGGTAAGTTATTTAAGTTACGTATTTAAAAAAGGTAGTATAAGCTATCTTTTATAGTGCTATAATTTAAGTCGAATTTATTAGCTTACGCGCGGTTACGGAACGTGGTATAAGTTTATATAAAGGCTTAAACTTAAAGGTTTTAACTTTTATTAAAAGACTTAAAGCTATAAAGAATAGCCGCCTTGTTTTTATAAAGCTTAAGCGCCCGCTTATATTCTTTATATTAAAAGCGTAAGGGCTTATAAAAGAGCGGGCTAAAAAAGTAGTTACAGAATAGCTAATCTTAGCTATAAAAGATATTAAATAATAAAGGGACTTAAAATAAAAGTATAAAGATTATAAGCTTAAGATAAAGAAGGTTATATATATAAAAGAAAGTAAAGAATAGCGGGCTAAAGCTAGCGGTAAAGGGAAATATAGTTATAAAAAAAAAGGAAAGGAGAGAGGGCGGGCGGCGGAGAGAATTTAAATAAGTATATTATAAAGCTAAGAAGGCCTTATTACTTAAGGTAAATAGCGGTATATTATTATTAAAAGAACTAATTACCTTAAGTATAGTAAGTTATAATTACTTATAACTTATAATAGCTTTTAAGTCTTATACTTAAGCTTAACCGCTTAATTCTTTTAATTAAAGAGTTTTATATTAAGTTATAAAGGCCGCGTGTTATACTTTTATTTAAACTACTTAAGTAGCTAACTTCTTTTATACTTTTTAAAGGCTTTTACGATCTTTAGCGAGAAAACCGCTTTTTCGTTTACTTATAAGTTATAGCTACTTAATTAGTCTTTTTAAGCTATAAAGATCTTTTTTTTTAGCTTTCTGCCGCTTTTCTTTATTATATAAGTTTATAAGATTTATTTTACTTCTTACTTACTTTAGTAAAGTATCCCTTTATCTTAAACTAAGCTTAAGTATCTAGCTAGCTAATTTACTAAGCGTAGTTATACTATTTAAACGACTAAATAGATATTAAAGGACCTATTTATATCTAACTAGTATATAAGCTATCTTATTTTAGCGGTAACTTTAAACGGCTTTATACGTTTTTCTTAAAGCTTTACTAGTTTACTATCTATAATATAATAACCCTTATTAAGCTATAGCTAGACTTAATCTCTAGGCTTAAATTCTAATAAGTAGTATTTCTTATTATATTTATTCTTTATATCGGCTTAAGTATAAGCAATAACTAACTTAACTTTTTTTTATAAGACCTTATAGTTTCTTAAGTATAAGTAGTTATTAAGAAACTAAAAGCTATTATCTATTCTTATTTTTATAATAAGCTTACTAAAAGCTATATAAATTACTAAGGAGAAGGAATTATAAAAGCTTAACTAAAAGGCGATTAATATATTAGTTTAGCGTAAGTCCGGGAAATCGGCGGTAAAGAATTATAGCGCTATTTTTATAGTTTAGTTTCGCCTTTTTAATAAGCCGTTAATTTTAAGGTACTAAGCGGTAAATATAAAAAGCTTTAATCCGAAAGCTTGCTATAAAGTCTGCTAAAATACTAAAATAAACTTTATATCTTAGTTAAAGATTATCCTTTTAAAAATCCTTTAATTAACGCGGAGTAGCTTAATATATAATACTTATACTTAGTTTTCCGCTATAAACTAGTTATTATTTAAGTTAAGGAGATATATCTTTAAGAATTTATTAGTTATAGTTAATAAGGTATTAAAAAAGTTCTTTATAAGATCTTTTTATAAGGATTATTTAGCTTAGATTACTAAGAGCTTAGTTATAAAGTCTATCGCTATTATATAGTTTAAAACTAGCGGGTTTTAAATTTAAATAAGCTACTTTAGCGTCTTACCTTAGTTAGTTTAGTTATAGTAATAAGTATTTTAACTATCTATAACCTTATCTATATATTTACTAAGCTATAAATTGAGGAGCGAATGGATGCAGAAGAGAGCAGGCTTATAGCTACGAGTAAGGGGATTATAGAGATGCAAAGAGTGTGCGAAAAGGTGAAGAAATAGGTGAGATGTGTGTGTATAAGGTTAATAATCTATCTAATGTGAAGGGGGGACCAAGGCTTCCTTATATAGACAATTCCTAAGCTACAAGTGACTTAAGTGATTTGGAAAAGAGCCCCCTGTCTAGCGCAGTCATGTATAGTA
>JAPEBW010000710.1:0-41243 GCA_027405785.1 Ophiocordyceps robertsii
TATGCTTATAATAAAGCTCTAAGATAAGTAGGCCGTAAAAGCGGAAAAGGCCGCGGCCTATTAAGCATACCGGTTTAATAATCTCCCTTACCCCTTTTTAAGGTACTATACCGCAATAGCTTACGGAGCTAAATAGGATATAAAATAAGTCTTACTTAGCTAAGATAAGACTACTACCCTTTAAAAAGCAATCCGCTTTTAAAATATTAATAAAGGATAAACTATAAAACGATAAAATCTATATAATTAAGTAAACTAGATTTAGTATTACTTAAACGGATTAATTATCCTTTAAATAAAAGAAGTAAAGATAAGCTAACCTTAAAACTATCTAGCTCCCCGCCCGCTAAATACCCTTTAGATTAAGCCTATAATAAAGTTACTTTTTCCCTAGGACGATAAGCCTAGCGGATATTTTTACTATATACTGCTAATAAAGTTTAGCTTAAGGGCCTTAACCGGAAATCCGCCTTAAAGGATACTTAATAGTTTCTTAGTTTAGTATTACTATTTAGCCTTATCCGCTATAGCCGCGCTAACTAAAGTATTTTCGGGACTCTTAATTAATAAAAACGAGCTTTTTATGCTAAGGGCCTTATAGTATACCGGATTTTAAGACGCGTATAAAACGGAAGGTTAAGCGCCTAGCGAAAGTATTAAGACTAAGACCTTAATAATAAGTAATAAGGACGCGGTAAGCAATACCCTTAGCGGGCTAAACCTATTTATACTAAGCGCGTAAATACTAAGACTAAGTATAGCTTTAAGCCCCTTAGTAAGAATAGTAGCAATATTAAATAAATAATTCCTTAGTCTCCTTTAAGTATTAAGAAAAGAAAACGCGCTTACTAAGCCTTAAGAAAACCCTTAACTATAAGCCGAGGATATAAGGAGATTTAACCTATTAAGACCTTTAAAAGTATCTTTTAATAAAGTTTAAGAAAACAATAAAGCTAATACGTTTTAAGGAGTAGACCGTTTTATTAACTTTATCCGCTAAAACGCTAGTAAAGATAAGGCTTATATAAACGAATTAGCTATTTAATTACCCTCCTTCTTTTAAGGAAGTACGGCGGAATAGTATTTTAAGGACTTCTTAAAACTATAATAAGAAGAACTTAGCGAGCCCGGTATTAAACTAAGCTAATAAATATCCGCCTTATAAAAACAGTTTAAAATCCGCTTAGATATAGCGATATAAGCACTTAATAAAGAGCACTTTACTATTAAAGATATAGTAGTAAGATCTAACTTTAAGTCTTAAATATCGCGCTTATAATATAAAGCTAAGGCCGCGCTTTACTAGCTAGACTACCTAACTATAGTAATTTACTAAAAGCTAAACGTTTACTTATAAAAATCCTTATAACGTTTAATAAAGAACGAGGATATTAATAGATAGATTAATAAATACGAGGAAATTCCTCCTTAGCTATAAGTTAAATATACTTAAGGATCTTAAAAGCACTTACTAGCGCGAAAGAAATAGGTCTAACCTATAAAAAAGCGAGGGCTAACTAGCTATACCCTATACGCACTTAAAGGATAGTCCGGGACGCCTTAGCTATCTATTAAAGGCTTACTAAGACTAAGGGTTACGTTTTTAGACCGCTTAGTAAAGGCGGATATACCTTAAGCCTTATAGCGCTCGCTAAGTTAAAGGAGAAACCCGCTTAAATAGCTAGGAATATAAATTAAGGTCCTCCGGCTTAAGAAAGAAAGGACCTTTAAGACTATATGCTTATTAACGCTAAAGCTAAAACGGGCATACCCCGCGACTAAGAAAGGAACTATAATAAAGACCGACGACTATTTAAAGGATAAAGAATATAATATAAAAGGAGCTTAGTTAAATACCGATAAAAGCTTAAAGGAAACCGCAATCTATATTATAATAGACTTAGTATAAGAGGCCGATAAAGCGTGCGGATTTTACGGCGAAGTATTCCCCTTAAAGAATAAGCTTTACTAATATATTAAAAATAAATACCCCCTTAACCTTAACTAAGACGTTGCTATATAAAGATATAGCTTAGTATAATAAGTAGTTATTTAGAAGCTATAAAGCGTTTAAATAGTTAAGGCTTTTTTTAACGTTTAGCTATTAAACCTTAATAGGCCGTTATAATTTACTTATACACGCTTACTAGTCTATAAAAAAGAAGGGCCTAAGATAAGCATTAAAGCTTATATAGATACTAAGGTAAACTAAAGCCTTATCTAAGCCGACTTAATAAAGACCTTTTAAGATATAACTATAAACTCCTCTTAATAAATTCCTATTTAAGGAGTAAGAAGAATAGCTACTATTAAATAAGCGGAATTTACCGCTTATATACTAAGAAGGCTAAATAGTAGCCTCGCGGTTATAAAAGTAAGGATCGGCGCTTAAATAGTAAAACGCTTAGCGGTTAATATATTACTTAGCTAAGACTTTTTAGTTCTTTATTAAGGGGACCTTATTAACTTTACGTTAGTCTTACGGATCGGGGCCTATAAAGGGATTAAAGCTAAAGTTAAGATAGTCTAGCTAGGACTAGCAATATATAGATAGGTAATTTACTTAATTACTACGACGATTTTAGCTACTTTTAGCTACGCCTTACTTATATAAGTCCGGGCGCCGCTATTAAGGTATAATATAATATTTTTCCCCGATAACCTTAAGCTCGCCTAGATAATAATATAGGATTATAAAAGCTTTATAGCGATAAACTATTTTAAGGAACTACTAGTACTCCGTTAAGGCTAAAAGGTAAGGATAATTATAGACTTTAATAAGTAGTTCTAGCTATATAAAGAGGTCGACGCTATTACTCCCTTAGCGGAAGCCTTTACGGAAAATCCGAATAAAATAAACCCCGCTAAGGACTTCTTATAAAAGGATCTTACTATAAACTATAAACTTAGAATCGGCCGAACTAAGGACCTACTTAAACTTACTACCGATAAAGGCGTTTAAATCTATGCTAAAGACTTAAAATACGCATTAAAAGTTTAAGATATCTTTTAATTATTTCCTTACCTTTAAAAAGATAAGGGAGTAGTATATATAAATAAATCTAAATATATATATATTCTTTTAATAAAAGGATAGTAATACTAATAAGTCGTATTAAGATTATACTTATTAAGTAATAAAGATAAAAAGGTAGTAAATACGATATTTAGCTAGCTAACCGCATAAGGCCGATTAAAATAAGTTTATAAGCTAACCCCGTTCGCGGCGCTAGTATTTATAGTATAAAAGATAGTAAATAGAAAGGAGAAAGAATAAGTAGTTATAGACTTATAAGGGATTAACGCCGTTATTACCTTAAACGCTTACTTAATGCCCCTTTAAAGCGATATAATTAAACGCCTTTAAAAAAAGAAGTTTATTAGTATAGTAAACGCACGATCGTTTTTCTATTAGTTCTTAATTTATTAAGACTACTAAGAAAGGTTTATAGTTATAAGCTATCGCGGGCTAAAAAGATTATTAATAATACTTATAGGCTTTAAGAACTCCTTAATATACGTTTAAAGGTTTATCTATAATATTTTTTATAGATACTAAGAATACGCGGCGGCCTATATCGACGATATTATTATCTACTCCGATATAGCTAAAGAATACCTTTAAAATTTAAAAGCCGTATTCCGCGGCTTTTATAACTATAATATTACCTTATCCGGACTAAAGTCTTTTTTAGCGTACTTATCTATATAGCTCCTTAGATTTAAGGTAGACGCTATTAGCTTAATAAATATAAACGAACGCGTGCGAGCTTTAAGGGATATCGCGTTCTTAAAGAACCTTTAATAGCTTAAAAAATAGATTGGCCTTACCGGGTAGCTACGCTATACGGTCCCGCATTTCGCTAAGGAAGTTAACGTTTTATAAAAACGAAAAACGGAGCTGCTTTAAATAAAACGGGAAGAAGGAGTCCCTTTAAGGGGCTAAGGACGGGCTCGATACGCCGCGAAAGCCGCTTTCTAGCCTACTTTAAAAGAAAAAGAGGCCTTCGCGATTTTAACTAAGAAACTTACTAAGTTTTAAACGATTTACTACTTTAACCCCGCCTAATAACTATTTATTTAAATAGATATATCCTAAGAATATAAAGTAGCGGCTATAGCTTTTTACTTAAAAAAAGGCACGGAATAGGATAAAAAGACGCTACTAGCCTAGACTAAGGTCTAGCTTATTATTTACTTAAGCCGCGCTTTTTAAAGCGGAGAACCTTAATATTAGCCTATAAAACTTAAAGTAGCCGGCTTAATATAAGTAGTATATAAGCTATATACTATAGTACTATTTATAAGAACGCTATAAGTAGTTATCTTTACTAACTATATAAGTACTTATAGAATTATATACTAAAAATCCTTATTCTTTATTAGTATAAAATCTAACGATAAGCTAGTCCTTACGTTTTAGTACTTAAGCTAATTCCCGCTTAAGGTATACTATATCCTAGGCGTTAAAAACGTTATGCTAAATAGGCTCTTACGTTTATTATATTAAGACGATAAGCCGATATCCTTAAACTAAGAAAGGGAATTAAAATATATTTAAGAAGACGAGATAATAAACTATATATTCCTTTATACGGAAGTATTAATTAAATTGCCGCTCCGCTAAAAAATAATTAATAGATATACAAAAGATATATAGTAGGCAAAAATCATAGCGTAGCTTAGCGATAAGGACGGGGTCCTTAGACTTTTATTCTTTTAGTTATAAGGGTTACTATACTTTATAGAGAACGACGGACGCTAAAGACTATATATCCTTAATACCTATACTAAGGAGATCGTTAAAGACGCTTACGCTAAATACTTTTATACCGGCCGCACTTATATTTAGCAAAACTTATCTAAAAGCTTCTTAATCTTATAGCTTAGTAAATATATAAACGAGGTCGTAGATAGCTACGATACTTACTACTATAACTAAACCGACTAAGGTAAGACGCTAAGGTAGCTTATCCCGATTTAAAGCTTACCGGTTTTATATTATATAATAGCAATAAACTTTATTACTAGGCTTTTAGTAGTCTAAGCTAAACAATCCCTATAAAAAGATCCCGTAAAGAACTTCTTTAATACCTTACTAACTATAACTAATTAATTCTTAAAAATATATCTTCTTATCCTAAGTAATAACTAGTTTATAGTAAAAGACTAAGCACGAGCGTTATATACTAAATTACTCTATGCTAATTAAGGGATTTTAAAGGGGATAATCTTTAACTAAGACGTAAAGTTTACCTTAGTATTTTAACGGACTTTATAGTAAGCCTTCGGATTAAAGCTTTTTATATTTACCGCTTAGTATCTTTAAACCGATAGCCTATTAAAAAACGAAACTAGACTATAGAAATCGCGCTACGATTCTTTACCGCTAATTTCCTAGACCTACGCTAAACTAATATACTAATCGCTATTTAGTTTAGCCTTAATAGCTCCTTCTTTTTAGTAATTTACGCGGCCTTTAATAAGCTTATTATAAGGATAAAAATAGATAACGGCCTCCGGTTCTTTAGTAACTACTTATACTTACGAAATTAAGAGGTCTTATAAGAAGAAGCTAAGTTAGCTGTCGCTTATACTTAAGCCGCTATAAAGGATAAGTATAATAAGAAATACCGCCCGCTAGAATTTAAGCCTAGCAATTAAGTTTAGTTATAGCTTAGTAAAACCTACTATATTATAAACGGTAAACTAGCGAAGCTTTAAGAAAGATATACTAAGCCGTTTAAGGTTACCGCTAAAGTAAGATAGCTTATATACTAGCTAGATATAAAAAGGTCTCTTAATATCTATCCGGTCGTTTTAATAGTATAACTACGCTTAGCGGACAAGCTAGCTATACGCTTAAAACTAGTTTAAGATAAAAGGATACCTTACTTAAATAAGTAAGAAGTAAAACGAATCCTATAAAGCTATATAATAAAAAAAGGCGGCGGAAAGCTAATAAAGGAGTTCCTTATAGCTTAAAAAGGCTAGCTAAGTAGCTATAACTTATAGGTAGATAAAAAAGCGGTCTTCTCGCTAAAGATCGTAAAAACCTTCGAAAAAGCATAAAAGGAGTTAGCTACTTAAGTAGTTTAGACGAGAGCATAACGCGCGGCCTTTATAACTTAATATAAAACTTTCTAACTAAGAGAATTAAGCGGTTAAGCCTAAGCACGAGACCTAAAAGCTACTATAAGTTATAAAAAACTATAACTTACTATACTTAAGGTAATTAGTTATTTTAATAATAATATACCGCCGTTTACCTTAAGTAATAAGGCCTTTTTAGCCTTATAATATACTTATTTAAATTCTTTCCGCCGCCCGCCTTTTCTCCTTTCTTTTCTTCTTTTTATAATTATATTTCCCTTTACTACTAGCTATAGCCCGCCGCACCTCGCTTACCTTTATACGTATAACCTTCTTTACCTTAAGCTTATAATCCTTATACTTTTATTTTAAGTCCCTTTATTATTTAACGTCTTTTATAGCTAAGACTAGCTATTCTATAACTACTTTTTTAGCCCGCTCTTTTATAAGCCCCTACGCCTTTAATATAAAGGATATAAATAAGCTTTTAAGCTCTATAAAAATAAGGCGGCTATCCTCCGTAGCCTTAAGTCCCTTAGCGAGAGTTAAAACCTTTAAGTTTAAGCTTCCGCATAAACCTATGCCGCTTTCCGCAGCCGCGCTTAAGCCAACGGATTTAACTTAAACTATAGCACTATAAAAGACGGCTTATACTACCCTCTTTAAATACTTAACTTAAAAAACTTACCTTTTAGCCTTATACTATAGCGAGGTCTAAACGGCCGGTTTCGCGGCAACTTAGCTATACCTCCTGCTTAGCTCTTACTATTTAAAAGCCCCCGCCGCTTATATATTTTTTAAGGCATAGCCGGAAATCTTTATTAGCGGAATAACTAGCTAATACTTAATGCTTTAAGGTTAGCTAACCTCGCTATAGTCTTAAGATTTATAGTAGCCGCTATAGCTAGCGGAAACCTACTTTAGCTAAACGACTAAAATAATATCTACGCCGTCCTTAACTATATATTTAAGGCCTAGCTTAACTAGTTTATAGCTAGGTTTATAGCGGCGTTTTAAGCGACTACGGCTAAAACCCTATCTCGCTTCGCATGCGGTTTAGCCTATACTATAAAATCCCCTTTTTAGCTTATAGCTATAATAGGCCTTAAGGACTTATTTAGTCCCGCTTAGCGAACGCTTTTCCCGCCCGCCGCTATGCTTAGCCTAGCTATATAGAGGTATATAAGCGCCTTATTATAGTTTATCCGCTATCCTTCCTTAACCGGAAGAGATAGCGATAACTAGCCTCGCGATATATTCCGCCGCCCGATCTTATAAGAGCCGCTAATAGTAATTAATATAATCCTTAATAGACTTAGCTTTATAAGCCTATACTTTAGCGATAAGATTATAATAATTAAGAGTTTCCGCCTAGCTATAAACTACGCTAAGTTTTACTTATAAGCCCGCGAAGAGTCTAAATACGACTTAACTTTAACTTAAGCAATAAAGTTCTTAGGCTTCGATATCCACTTTATTAACTATACCGACTACGCGCTTTATATTCTCGCCTTTAAGGCCTTTTTTATATAGAGGGTTTTTAAGACTATTAAGCACGTTTAGAACCTTAAGAGCGAGGAGTCGGGCACTAAGGCTATTAAGGACCTCGTTACCCGCTTTTAAGCGGGAATATAAACGTTTAATACCTTAGTGCTTACTATACCTATTAATATTAATAAGACGGCCTACCCTTACCTTAATACCTTCTTAGTAGCTAGACGCGCGTTAGTTAGCGGAAAGGCGTAAGTAATAGCGCTACGTAAGAAGGATAATAAGTCGGAAAGCCTAGTAATAAAAAGCAGGGGATAACTATAATAGCGGTAGTAAGCAGGATATAATATCTCGCTTATAAGCGGCTTATAAGGCTAGTAAGTAAAATAGGAGACTTAGCGGAGGATTAAAAACGGTATAAGAAAGATAGGTAAGATAATAATATAAAATAAAGCTTAAATAAAGCTAGTCTTTTATAATATATTCCGCCGGGGAACTTAAGCATTCCTTAGCGCGAAGACTCCTTACTACTTAATAAGGGCCCGAATATATACTTTAAAGGAAAATCGGAAAAACTTTATTATAAGTTCTAACTAAACGCACTAATTGCCTTAATAAAAACGAAGCCGTATAACTAAATATAAAGTAAAGATTTACGATAAAAGCCGCCTACTAACTATCTTAAGCTACCCGGCTATTATCGGCTAAATAGGCCGAAAAAACTATTAAAAGAATAAGGATAGCATACTATTAATATAGCGTAAAGACGCTACTATAAAGCTATTACTTAGCACCCCCTTTACTTTATCCTTACTTTAAACTAATAAAGACGTTAGCTTTTCTTACTTACTTAAGGGAGTTATTATAAAATCTAAATAGCTATGCTTAGACTCCTTACTTTACTCTTAAAAAAGCCTTATAAAACCTTATAATAAGAACGCCCGGAGTATATACTACGAAGGCTTGCTTAAGGAGATACGATAAATATTACTAGTCGGACCCCGCTAAGGTTTCCGGGATATAACTATAAAGGGTTAAGAGCCTACTTAACTATAGTTTATAATATCTTTAACTATAAGAGATACTATAAAAACTATTAAGCGGATTCCGCTAGTATCTTTAAGGGATTTTTAAAGATTCCCGCGGGATATCTTAATTATAGTTCGACCCGTTTTTAACTATAAAAGCACCTTAAAAGATATAAGATAAATCTTACCGCGATTTTTAAGGGATATCTAAGGATATTTAAGGGATTTCCCCGACTATAATCTATAGTGTTTTTAACCGGGCTTATACTTAGTTTATTAAGCAATTTTATAAGGATATCTATAGTTTATTTTACGTATTATAAATAGTATAGTTAGAGATCCTTAAAATTAGCTTAAAGAACTAAGTATAAAGTAGCTAGCTATGCCTTTAAAGAATAAATAAGCTTTTTACTATTTCTAAACCCTTATATACGTTTATATATAGTAATTAGTCCGTTATACCGGCTTAACTAGCGGTAATTAGTTTATAGTACCGGCCCCGACTAGCGGTAATTAGTCCGTAGTACTAGCCCCGACTAGCGGTAATTAGTCCGCGCCTTATCCCCTTATTCTTATACTATAAGGCGTAGCACTTAAGTATTAAGATATAAAGACTAGCTTATCGTTAGATTTTATATTAATAAAAAATAAGGATTTTTAGTATATAATTCTATAAGTGCTTATATAATTAGTAAAAATAACTACTTATAGCGTTTTTACGGATAGTACTATAGTATATAACTTATATACTACTTATACTAAACCGGTTACTTTAAGTTTTATAAGCTAGTATTAAGGTTCTCCGCTTTAAAAGGCGCGGCTTAAGTAAATAATAAGCTAGACCTTAATCCGGGCTAATAGCGTCTTTTTATCTTATTTTATATCTTTTTTTAAGTAAAAAGCTATAGCCGCTACTCCGTATTCTTAGGATATATCGATTTAGATAAATAATTATTAAGTAAGGTTAAAGTAGTAAATCGTTTAAGGCTTAGTAAGCTTCTTAATTAAAATCGTAAAGGCCTCTTTTTCTTCTGGAGTAAGCTAAAAAGCGGCTTTCGCGGCGTATCGAGCCTATCCTTAGCCCCTTAAAGGGACTCCTTCTTCTTATCTTACTTAAAGTAGCTTTATTTTTCGTTTTTATAAGACGTCGACTTTCTTAGCAAAATACGGGACTATATAGTATAGCTACTTAGTAAGGCTAATCTATTTTTTAAGCTATTAAAGGTTCTTTAAGAACGTAATATCCTTTAAAGCTTATACGCATTTATTTATATTTATTAAGCTAATAGCGTTTACCTTAAATCTAAGGAGCTATATAGATAAGTACGTTAAGAAGGACTTTAGTTTAAATAAGGTAATATTATAGTTATAGAAAGCGCGGAATATAGCCTTTAAATATTAAAGGTATTCTTTAGCTATATTAAAGTAGATAATAATATCGTTAATATAAGCTACTACGTATTCTTAGTATTTACGAAGGACGTTATCGATAAACCTTTAAATATATACTAAGAAGTTTTAAAGCCTATAAGTATTACTAGTAATCTTTTTAGCCCGCGATAGCTTATAACTATAAACCTTTTTTAGTAGTCTTAATAGACTAAGAACTAATAAAAAAACAATTATACGTTTACTATATTAATAAACTTTTTTCCTTAAAGGCGTTTAATTATATCGCTTTAAAGGGGTATTAAGTAAGCGTTTAAGGTAGTAATAGCGTTAATCCCTTATAAGTCTATAACTACTTATCCTTTTTCTTTTTTATTTACTATCTTCTATACTATAAATACTAGCGCCGCGAATAGGGTTAGCTTATAAACTTATTTTAATCGGCCTTATATAGTTAGCTAGCTAAATATTATATTTACTACTTTCTTATCTTTATCGCTTAATAAGTATAATTTTAATACGAGTTATTAATATTGCTATCCTTTTACTAAAGAAATACGTATATATTTAGATTTATCTATATATATTACTCCCTTATCCTTTTATAGGCAGGGAAACGATTAAAAGATATCTTAGACTTTTAATACGTATTTTAAGTCTTTAGTATAAATCCGGACGCCCTTATTAATAGTAAGTTTAAGTAAGTCCTTAGTTTAGCCGATTTTAAGTTTATAGTTTATAGTAAGATCTTTTTATAAGAAGTCCTTAATAAGGTTTATTCTATCCGGATTTTTTATAAAGGCTTCCGCTAAGGGAGTAGTAATATCGACCTCTTTATATAGCTAAAACTACTTATTAAGGTCTATAATTATTCTTACCCTTTAGCTTTAGCGGAGTATTAATAGTTCCTTAAAATAGTTTATTACTATAAAGCTTTTATAATCTTATATTATTATCTAAGTAAGCTTAAGGTTATTAAGGAAAAATATTATATTACGCCTTAATAGCGGCGCCCGGACCTATATAAGTAAGGCGTAGCTAAAACTAGCTAAAATTATTATAGAAACTAAGTAGATTACTTATTTATATATTACTAGTCTTAGCTAAACTATCTTAACTTTAGCTTTAATCCCTTTATAAGCTTAAATCTATAAGACTAATATAAAGTTAATAAGGTCTTTTTAATAAGGAACTAAAAAGTCTTAGCTAAGTAATATATTAGCCGCTAAGCGTTTTACTATTTAAGCACCGACCCTTACCTTTATAACTATAAAGCTACCGTTTAGCCTTTTTAGTATATATATAGTAAATTCCGCTTATTTAATAATAGCTATTTTTCTTACTTTTTAAATAGGAATTCGTTAAAAGGAGTTTATAGTTACGTCTTAAAAGGTCTTTACTAAGTTAGCTTAAATAAGGCTTTAGTTTACCTTAGTATTTATATAGGCTTTAATACTTATCCCGGGCCTTTCTTTTTTATAGACTAATAAGCGTATATAGGTAAATTATAATAGCTTATTAAAGTTTAATAGCTAGATATTAAGAAAAGCCTTTACTATCTAAACGCTTTATAGCTTTTAAATAACTACTTACTATACTAAGCTATATCTTTATATAGTAATATCTTAATTAAGGTTAAAGGGGTGTTTATTTTTAATATATTAATAAAGCTTATTCTTTAAGGGGAATACTTCGCAGTAAAATCCGCACGCTTTATCGGCCTCCTATATTAAGTTAACTATAATATAAATTAGGGTTTCTTTTAAGCTTTTATTAGTATTTAACTAAGCTCCTTTTATATTATACTTTTTATCCTTTAAATAGTCGTTAGTCTTTACTATAGTTCTTTTTTTAATTACGGGGTATACTTATTTTAGCTTTAGTATTTATAAGTATATAGTCTTAAAGGTCCTTTCTCTTTTAAGCCGGACGACCTTAGCTTATATTTTTAGCTATTTAAGCGGGTTTCTTCTTATAAGGGAGTAAAATATACTCTCCCGCAGCCTATAGGCCAAGTACAGTATAAATAACACATAACATAAATACGCTGAAATATACATTAAATCCGCTATATAATTCCACATACTATACATATTCTTTCGCATTATTCCACTCACATATAAGCAAGATATAAGCAGATAAGGAAGAGGTGTGTGTGGAGACTATATGCATAATCCGTGCTAAGTCGCTACGCCACCTCGTATTCCTTGCGGGATTAATCCCTAGGCTTATAAATACAATATTAACCTAATAATAGCTATTAGCCTACTATAGATGACTGCGCTAAACAGGGGGCTCTTTTCTAAATCACTTAAGTCACTTATAGCTTAGGAATTGTCTATATAAGGAAGCCTTAGTCCCCCCTTCACCTTAAATAGATTATTAACCTTATACACACACATCTCTCCTATTTTTTCACCTTTTCGCACACTCTTTACATCTTTATAATCCCCTTAATTATAGCTATAAGCCTGCTCTCTTTTATACCTATTTACTCCTTAATTCTTCTTTAACTTAGCGAGCGCTATAAGGCCTAAGGTATATCCGCCTTTATTAAGCGGTTTAAAAACATAACCCTTAGTTTTAATAAGCTTTCGATAAATAGTTAAGGCGTCTTAAACTATCCTTTAAGTATATATAAAGTATAGCTAGTTAGCCCTTACCTTTTTATAAGTTAGACTTATCTTTTTCGCGCTAATAAGTGCTTTTAAGATCCTTAAGTATATTTAACTTATAGCTAAAAAGGAATTTCCTAATATTTATTAATCTATTTATTAATATCCTCGTTTTTTACTAAACGTTATAAGGATTCTTATAAGTAAACGTTAAGCTTTTAGTAGATTACTATAGTTAAGTAGTTTAGCTAATAAAGCGCGGCCTTAGCTTTATATTATAAGCGCGATATTTAAGACTTAAAGTCGGATCCCGCTACTATATATTTTATAGTAAAGCGCTTTTTATTAAGTGCTTATATTGCTTTATTTAAGCGGATTTTTAACCGTTTTCATAAAGCGGATATCTATCGGCTTAATTTAATACTAAGCTCGCTAAGTTCTTCTTATTATAGTTTTAAGAGGTCCTTAAAATACTATTTCGCCCTATTTTCTTAAAGGAAGGAGGGTAATTAAATAGCTAATTCGTCTATATAGGCCTTGCCTTTACTAGCATTTCGGCGGATAAAGTTAATAAAACGGTTTATACCTTAGAATATACTAGCTTTATTATCTTCTTAAACTTTATTAAAAGATGCTTTTAAAGGTCTTAATAGGTTAAATCTCCTTATATCCTTAGTTTATAGTTAAGGTTATTTTTAAGGCTTAATAAGCGCGTCTTCCTTTCTTAGTGCTTAAAAGAAACTAAGGAATTATTTATTTAATATTACTATTATTCTTATTAAAAGGCTTAAAGCTATACTTAATCTTAGTATTTACGCGCTTAGTATAAATAGGTTTAGCGCGCTAAAAGTATCGCTTACTATATCCTTATCGCTTATTATTAAGGTCTTAGTCTTAATACTCTTGCTAAGCGCTTAACCTTCCGTTTTATATACGTCCCGGAATTTAGTATACTATAAAGCCCCTAGCGTAAAAGGCTTGTTTTTATTAATTAAAAGTCCTAAAAATACCTTAATTAGCGCGGCTATAGTAAATAAGGCTAAATAGTAATACTAAACTAAGAAACTATTAAGTATCCTTTAAAGCGGACTTTTAGTTAAGGCCCTTAAGCTAAACTTTATTAGCAGTATATAGTAAAAATATCCGCTAAGCTTATTATCTTAAAGAAAGAGTAACTTTATTATAAGCTCGATCTAAAGGGTATTTAATAAGTAGGAAGCTAAATAGTTTTAAGGTTAGCTTATCCTTATTTTTTTTATTTTTAAGGATAATCGATTTATTTAAGTAATACCGAATTTAGTTTACTTAGTTATATAGATTTTATCGTTTTATAATTAATCCTTTATTAATATTTAAAAAGCGGATTACCTTTTAAAAGGTAATAGTCTTAGCTTAGCTAAGCAAGACTCGTTTTATATCTTATTTAGCTTTATAAGCTATTACGGTATAGTACCTTAAAAAAGGGTAAAGGAGATTATTAAACCGGTATACTTAGTAAGCTATAGCCTCTTTTACTTTTATAGCTTACTTATATTAAAGTTTTATTATAAGCGCGTTAAAAAAAAGGTACTTATTATTAAGGTTAAACTTAAAGGCTAATAAGAGCTTCTTACTAAAGAAAATATTATTTAGTATTTAACTCTTTATAGGATAAGTACTTAATCGTGCGATATAGTTACTTTTAGCTTAGCGGATATTTAAAGGATTTTTATTTAAATAAGTAAGAATTACTACTATTTACTATACCTTATAGTATAAAGATTAAGGGATAAGGCGCGGACTAATTACCGCTAGTTAAGGCTAGTACTATAAACTAATTATTGCTAGTTAAGGCCGGTACTATAAACTAATTATAGCTAATTAAGCTAGTATAACGGACTAATTACTATATATAAATATATATAAGGGTTTAAAAATAATAAAAAGCTTAACTATTCTTAAAGGTATAGCTAGCTACTTTATACTTAGTTTTTTAAGCTAATTTTAAGGATCTTTAACTATACTATTTATAGTATATAAATAAACCGTAGATATCCTTATAAAATCGCTTAATAAACTAAATATAAGGCTAGTTAGAAAATACTATAAACTATAGTTAAGGAAATCCCTTAAATATCCTTAAATATCCCTTAAAAATCGCGGTAAGGTTTATCTTATATCTTTTAAGGTGCTTTTATAGTTAGAAATAAGTCGAACTATAATTAAGATATCCTATAAAAATCCTTAAAAATCCCTTAAAGATATCGGCGGAATCTACTTAATAGCTTTTACGGTATCTCTTATAGTTAAAGACGTTATAAACTATAGTTAAGTAAGCTCTTAACTTTTTATAGTATTATCTTAAAGACCTTAGTAAGGTCCGACTAGTAATATTCGTTATATCTTTTCGGGCGAGCTTTTATAGTACGTGCTTTAAGCGTTCTTATCGCGGGGTTTTATAAGGCTTCCTTAAGAGTAAAGTAAAGAGTCTAAGCGTAGCTGTTTAGATTCTATAACACCCCCCCCTTATCCTATTTAGCTTATAAAGCCTTTGTTAAGCCTACTTAAAGCTAACGTTTTAGCTAGCCCTTTTTATACTTCCTTTCCTTTTAATATTACCTCTTTACTTTATTTAATAGCTAAACTTATCGTTATTATCTTTTATATTATATTTAGCGCGACTAAAAGTAGCCGCGGGCTTACTTATTAAAGGGGTGCTTTAAGTACGCCCCGCTTAGCTATAGCTATAAGTTAAGGTAATTAGCGCCTTCCCCCTTCCGCGCTTATAACAGCTTAAGGTTATAGTAAGGGTAAATAAAAAAGATATTACTTTATTAATAGCCTATTAAAACGTTTACTTTTAAGCTTATAAAGTGCTTAATATTAAAAACCTACTCGCTATAATATAAGTAAGAGTTAAAGGCGGTATAAAGCTAAGCTAAGTAAAGTAACTTAAGTAATACTTAATTAATTATAAAAAGTTAAGCGTTATAAGAAAATTAAGGGGGAGTAACTTCGCCTTACTATAAGCGAAAAACTAATAGTACTTAAGGTTTAAGCTAAGGTCTTTAGTCTCCCTCTTTTAACTAAATAGGTTAATAATAAGGATAGCGCGAATACGCTTTAAGGCGGTAGCTATAAGGTCGTTAACCTTAAAAGCACCGCTCTTAAAAAAGCTATAAGCGCGGTTTAACATAGCTAAGAGGATAACGCGGCCTATAAGCAGGCTTAAGGTAAGCGAAATAAAATATAAAGTAAGGTCGTTATCGCTATTACTATTATTACTACTTTTAATATTAAAAATAATAAAGGTAGTATTAAAGCTAAGCTAAAAGCTACCCTTATCTATAAAGGCCTTAGTCTTAACCTTATTATTACCTTTATTTTCTTTTTCTTTTTTCTTTATTAGTTCTTTATTATTAATATTAAACTTAAGCTTCTTTAAGTTAAATATAGCGTTAGCTTTAATAGCTTTTCCCTTACCCTTACCTTTAAGCGCCCCTTTATATATAAGTTTTTAAGTAAAGGCGGCGCGCCTTAAAGTATAGGCCTTAGCGAGAGCTTTAGCTTAAGCTTTCTTTTTAGCCTTAGCTTTAGCTTTAAAGTCCTTTAAAATCATAAAGATCTTAAAAAGCGGAGGCTTAAGCGGGGTAAAGGCAGTATAAGCTTATATAAAGTTAAGGTTAAGCAAACGACCCTTAAAAGTAACGTCCTAGCCTTTATAGCCGCTAAAGCTAAGGTAGTTAGCTACTATAACTAATATATTATTTATACTCTTTAAGTACTAAGCTATAGCGTAAACGGTTTAGTATATAATTATAATAGTGCTATTAAGCTTATTAACAAGCTTAGTATTAGTTTTATAAGCCGCGTATATATTATTAATAAAGCGGCTAAAAGTAAAGGTAAGTAGCTTAACGTTTTTATTAAGAGAGGCTAAGCTAAAGGCGGTACTAAACGTAAAAGCCTATATTATAATAGCACTAGCGCGTTAGTAAAGCTTTATTACTATAGAGGTAAGCTTTATATATAAAGAACGCTTAATAAGCCGGCCGGACTTATATTCCTTTTTTTAAGCAGCGTAAAGCTTATAAGCCGCGTTTTTAATAATAGCGGTAAGTTATAAAAGGATTAGCTAAGAAATAAAAGCGGGTTTAATATAAAGCTACTTACTTAAAAATAAAAATAGTTACTTAAAGCATAGGTAATATATACTTTAATAAAGATAGCTAAAAAAGGTTAATAATATAAGCTATACGCGCTTATATATTTAACACGGCTTAAGTATATAGAGGCTTAATTTTAATAGCCTTAAAAAACTATAAGTATATTATTACTTAATAAGCACCTTATATATATATAGTAAGGGATTTTATATTTAGTATTATAATAAGCTTAAGCCTCTTTATTCTTAATATCTTTCTTAAGCAGCTTAAAAAGCCAGACTATATTAAAGTTAAAAAACATAACTTTCTTTCTTAATATATTAGTAATAAAGGCAATAATATAAAGGTAGCTAAGCGGCTAGTATATAATAAAAATAAAGCAGTAATAGTATTATAAGCTTATAAAAAAAGTAAGTATAACTTTAATAAAAAAGAAAAAAGTTATATAAGCAACCGCGGGATATAAGAGGTTTTATCCTTAAAACTACGTATAGAATTAATAGCTAAGTAGCGCGAATAAATAATAAGCTTAATTAAGAATACGCGCGCGCTAAAAGGCGCTAAACTCTTATTAGTAAGGCTTTACTATAAGCTTACCTTTATAATAAGTTAAGGCCGCACTACTTATAAGGGGGACGCGGGCTAAAAAGCCTTACTTACCCTCTTAACTATATATAAGGAGGGGCGAGTAAAAAGAGGGATTAAAAATAAGCTACTACTTATACCTTAAGCTTAAGATATAGCGCTTTAAGCTATAAGCCGCTTAAGTAAAAAGCGGCCTTAGCTTATTTAAGCTGCGTTAAACTACTTAATAAGTAAGATATACTTATAGTAAAAAGCGTACTTATTATAAAATCTAAACGGCCACGCCTAGACTTCTAACTTTACTCTTTAAGAGCCTTATAAAACCTTATAATAAAAACGCTTAAAGTATATACTATAAAGGCTCGCTTAAAAAGATATAACAGACATTATTAATTAAACCTAGTTAAGGTTTTTAAGATATAACTATTAAATAGACAATCTTTAAGTAAGTATATATATACTAAGTAAATAAAGAACCTATTAGTTATATTCTACGTTATCCCTTTTAAAAGAAAGGAATAAACACTTTTATATATATATATATAAATAGCCTTTTACTATAAGCCCCTTAATAATATAATACTTAATACGTATTATTCTTCCTTTATAAGTGTTATAAGTCTTAGATATAATACTCTAAACGTATAATTGCTCTTTTATAAGTATTATAAGTCTTTAGTATAATATAACACTTTATATATATTATTACTCTTTTAATACTTGTACTTTTTCTTTTTATTCTTAAGGAAAGTATTAAGGAGTATTTATTAGTATTTTCTTATATAGTGTGTTTTTAGATAAGCAGAGGGTTTTTTTCTTTATTAATACTTTGTGCTTTTATAGTTTGCTTAAGTAAGGGTTTATATCTCGTGCTCTTTAAGTATATTTAAATAGGGGTTTATACCTCGTGCCTTTACTATATACTAAAGTAAGAATCCTTTACTATATGCTTTAGTAGGAATTTATTGTTTCGCTTTTTAGTATTGTTTTTTATTATATAAAGAAATTTTCCCTTTTAGTAGTATGCTTTTTTTATGCCTTTCTTTTCTTAGCGGTATATAGTATGCTTTAGTATAGGTATAAATTCCTTTTTATAGTCCTTCCTTAATCTCTCTTATTTCTTTCTTTAGTATTATCTTTTTCTTTACCGCGTATCTATACTATTATTATTATTATTATATATATGCCGCCTTAAGTCGTCCTTTACCTCTTTATTATGCCTTTTACATCGTATATCTTCTTTATTATTATTATCGTTTGCTTATAAGTCTTATATACTTATACTTACTATATATTATTCCTTATTATATATAGTAAACGACTTTAGTGCTTATACTACCTCGCGCTATAATATCGATCTAGCTTACTAGCTTTAAAGTATAGTAATAAGCTATATAAGGTCGGTACTATATCGTTCTTTTTTTAATAAGAGATAAAGGTAACTATTAGTTTATAGAGAGAGTTGCTATTAACGTATAGTTTTTCTTATTTCCTTTATTAATTCTTATACTATATTAACGTTTCCTAGAACTTTAAAGATATATTTATTTATTACTTATCGGTTAATATCTTTATACGGGTTCTTATTAACGCTTAGCTAAATTAGATTATCTTAAAGCTAGTAAAGCGGGACAGGTACTTTTAAGCTATTATTATATAGTCTTAAAGCTAAGATATACCTTATCTTTATATATCTTATTAAGGGGGACGTAATATATATTGATTTTCCGCGTGCTAATTCTTATTAAGGTATTAAGGTAGCGCTTATATATTATATATTTAAGCGGGATAGGGTATATATTATTATATTACTAGCAATAAACTTATTATATCTTAAGCGCGTTGTTTGCTTAGCGGTACGGCTAATATATAAATAAAGGTTAATAATAGTTTTAAGGTAATTAAAGTGCTTAGTAATTATAAGCTAGATAATAAAGTTAAGTTTATTAGTATATAGGCTTTAGTTTATACTACGTTATAGTATAAGATTTAAAAGAGGGGGGGGGGAGGATTAGTCTTATCTTTCTTATATATATTATATATCTTAATATTAACAGATTTTGCGTTTATAGTCGTAAATTCTAAAAATATAGCGTGTTAGTTTATATAATTTATTATACTATAATACCTATTATACTAGTCTTTGAATTTAAAGGTTAAGCTTATTTATAAAGACGAGATTCCGTAGTGCTTAGTTTAAGCTAGTCTTTATAAAGGTATTTATAGGATTATCTTTACTATTAATCTATTATATTTTAAATATCTCGCTGCGTTTATACAATTCTTATAATACTATAATATTAATTATAAGTCGCTTTTCGTTTATAGTACTAACTTTTCTTAAGCACTTATAAAAAGAACGTAAGTCTATATAAAGAATAAAGGGTATATTAAGGAGGTTAACGGAACGGATAATTCTTTATATTATAAAGTAAAGTATAAAGCTATAGTCGATACCTTATACTATTTTTTAAAGTTCGCTTATAAGTACGCTCCTTAAAACTTATTTGCATTTTATAAATAACTAATATAAAATACTACTAAGGATAGAGAAAGAAGTTATAGTAAGTAAAAGTTCGTCTCTTAAGGTAATTAATATACCGAGTTATAATATAAAGTCTTTATTATTTGCGAATAATCTATCTATAAAAATATATAGTTATAATATACTAAGTAAAAGGGGGATAAAGCGAAGTCCGCGGTTATAATTATTAATTTACTACTAAAGTCGTATATTAAGGTGTTTTATATCTTTATCCTTTAAGTCTTATACTTAAGCGGTAGTAAATAAATTATATAAGGCTTTTTATTAATATATTAAAGCGATATACGTAGCCTAAACACATTAAGAAATATATTATTATTAAGCATTATTATTTATTATATATACTATAAATAAGTCTTTTGCCTATCCTTTATATTAAATAAGAATTATACTATATATAAGAGAAATATACGTGCTGTTAAATTTAAGGGGTGTTTGCTTTATTAAGGTTATCTTCGGTTTTATACAAAACTTAGCTTTATATAGTATATCTTCCTTAAAGCACGGAAAAAAGTATACTATAAAAGAAAGGGTATTATTAGTTTAAAGGCTAGTAATACTAAAAGAGTTAAGGCTATTAATTATAAAAAGTAAGTAAGGGTTATAAAACGATAGTGCTATATTAAGGTTAATTTTATAGTATAAGAAATATATTTTAAACTAGTAAAGACTTGATTTTACTAGGCTATATAAAGGGCAATAAATATAAAGAATTGTCTTAAGGGGGTAAAGAAGGACTAGTTTTTAAGGGAGATTTATAAAGATAGTCTTTATAAGGGTATTATTAAATTAAACGTATACTTATATAATATCTCGGAGTTCTCTTTTTATATTATACGTTAACTAAAGTAAGGTACTAAAAGTAAGTAAAAGTCTTTAGCTTATACGCTAAATAGTAAGTAACTAAGTAAGGATTTTATCCTTACTATTATTTATATACCCTTATATAACTAATTAAGACTTTTTATATAGTTTATTGTTTTTGCTTTTTATTTCTTATATTAGTTATATCTTAGATATTCGTATATTTTTATATTAAATAAGATTAAAAAGAATAAAAGAAAAAACTTTACGTGCCTTAAAATTTAATATCTTAGTTTAGTTTAATACTTTAAATAGTTTTCTAAGCGTAGTAATTATACTTTATATACGAAGTTATAATAAGAATTTAAGTGCGTTTTTTTCTTTTTAAGTAAGGGATTATTTATACTTAAAGGGGTCTTATAGTAAGCGGAGTTATACTTAAAGCGTTAAAGGTTATTTTATATAAAACGGCTTAATATATATCGCTTAAAATATAGTTGTGCTACTTAGTAAGATTATAGTAATATTTCGTCTATTAATCGTATTAATAAGGAATAGTCCTTTTTATCCGTGCTTTTTACGCTATATAAGTATAAGGCTTTATAAAGAAAGCGAAAGGATATTTTTAAATAAGTAAGGGCCGTTATATATATTTAAGGCGCGGCTAATTATAGCTTTTATATAAATACGTTATACTATAGCTATAGCTTTTCGAATAGCTTTTGCTTATATAGAGATTGCGGGGGATAAAGGGGAGCCGGAATTAATTTATAGGTATGCGCTAAAGATAAGGAGAGTTAGTACGAGACTATAAAGACTAGCTATATTATTTATAGATTTTACTACTATTTATAGTATTATATAGATATTTATTTCGGGGGAAGGTTCGTAGTATAAAATATTAAAGGTATATTAAAGTAGCTAGTACGTACGTTTAACTTTACTAACTGCTTAATATACCTTTATAAGCATTTTTTTATATATAATACTAAGGATATAAGCGTTAGTATAGAATTCCTTTAAAGCGAAGTTCGTTCTTAGATTATATATAATATTATTAAGGGGCCCTTAGTCTATATATATTAAATATTAATATAGTATATTTTATATATCTTTTATAAAAAAGAAGGGAAAGAAGTTCGCTATTTAAAATAATATACTTTTGTTAATAATATAGAAGGCTGGTTTTTTTATAAAGGTATAGTATATTAATAATAAGCTTATAATTAAAATTTATATTATCTTTAATAAAGAATTTAAATCTTTAATAAGCTTAGTTATAGAGTTAGCATTATTAGCAGAAGTATTATACGTTTTTAAGTAAGGAGTATAATATATCGGAATATTTAGTATTTTAAAGGAGGTTATATAGTTAAGTTATACTTAAATAGCTAAATAGTCTATAAAGGTAGCAAAGTTATAGTTTCGTAAAGCAAGTATACGCTTTTTTATAATCGATATTAAAAAAAGGGTATCTTTATTTATAGATAATAAGTATTATTATACAATCTTATCGTATAATAAGCTTATATATTATATTGAAGTATACGCTAAGTTTATTTATATCTTTTAAATAAAAAAGGAAAGGGGTTAAGGTATTAAGGATATAGTATATAATAAAGCTAAGGGGGGTTTATAAAAGTAATAGTTTTAATTGCTATATAAGTACCGGTATTTCCGAATTTAATTATCGTGCTTTTAAGGGTTTAGTTTACTTTTATAGCATTAAGGTATTCTTATATATACGCCTTTTACTACGAAGAAATAGTACGATAATACTATACTGCTAAAAGGTCTCGCCCCGGCCTTAGTTAAGGGTTAGGACGCTAATTATCGTCTATATACTTATATCTTATATACTAATATATAAGTAGCCGGGACGCTTATATCTTATGTTTTATAATAATTACCGCTTTAAAAGGAAAGACGATAACGTCCTCGTTATCTATAAAATAAGACCTCCCCGGTTTATTAAGCCGGTAGCTAAAAGCTACGCACGCTTATATTATTACGCGCGCTTAAGGGAGCCTTATGTTTATACGGACTTATAAGTCTACTTTCTTATATAGGGATCGAACCTATGCTAAAGGAATTGCTACTATTTACTATAAAAAAACAGTGCGATAATACTACACTGCTAAAAGGTCTTACCCTGGCCTTAGTTAAGGGTTAAGATACTAATTATCGTCTATATACTTATATTTTATATACTAATATAAAAGTAGCCGGGACGCTTATATCTTACGTTTTATAATACTTTTACTTAAGCGCGGCTAACTATTAAGACTTATACTACTTTAATATCTTAAAGTTCTTCTTAGTATATTATAATATAGCTATTAATAAGGAGAAATTAAAAAGTAAGTTTGTTAGTATTCTTTATATAGTAAATATCTTTGCTAGTTAAGCGGTAAAAGAATGCTATATTTACTATATATATAGTAGTTATTTCTTTTATCGCTAGGTTAATATCGTACTCTTTATTATTACTTTTATATATATCTTTTAAAATATTATTTAAAAAAAGGAGAGCTTCTCCTTTATATATAGTTAGGAATATATTAAAATCTTTGTTAAGTAGTTATTCTTAGTTAAGTTCTTTATATACTTATAAGTACTAGCGTTTAGCTTTTATTAATACTAAAAGAGGATAATTTATTAACTAGTATCCTATCTTTTTATAAATAAAGCATTTCCTTTATATATATATACGGAAGGCTAAGAATTATCTTATAAGATGTCTTAGCTATATTTAAAGTCGTAATAAGGGATTATACTACTTAATAAGGGTTTTATTATTATTATATCTCCTATTAATATAGTACTATATTGTTATGCGGTCGGTAGCGACTAAAAGTATAGATTATAGACGGTTAATAAAAGCTTTATACGTTTTTTCTTTAAGAATAATTACGGTTTTTAGTTCCGGTACTTTATAGCAAGCTCGTATAATTATAGTATATAGTTATACGTCTCCTTAGTAATCTTTCTTAAGTGCCTTTTAAATAAAGTATAGTTTATTTATAAGGTTCTTAAAGGTCTTAAGGAGGCTTTTTTCTAGGACTTTTTATCGTACTATTAAAAATATTATTAAGGTTTAATCCGCTTAGTATTAAGAGTAGTTTATATAAGTATTAAAGTAGTTATTAAGCTTATAGTATATCTTGTAAAATGTGCTATTTAGTCCGATATAGTAAAGGTAATAGTCTTAAGCACGTTTAAAAAAGATATTTAGTAATCTTATAGAATTAGTCTTCTATAATATTAATATAATAGTAATAGCTAATAAATATTTTCGTTTTATTAGCTAAGATATCGTACGGTTTTCTAAAATAGTTTTAGTTTATACGCTATCCTTTTTAAAAAGCTATAACCTTATTTAAAGTAATTAGTCCGTTTTAAATAGTCTAGACGGGTAAAAGTTTATATAAGTCTAAGACTATTAAGGTAATTAATCTTTATTAGTATAGTCGGCTATTTAAGGTAGTTATATTTATAGGTTCCTAGGTAAACCGTATTAATACTAGCCGTATTAAGAATTATGCTTAAGGTCTTAAAGTATTATTTTTAAGGTATAGAGATATAGGTACTTAAAGTTAATATTAATATTACGGTCTAATTATATTAAACGGGGATAGCTAGTTTTATTTAATAAACTATATAAGCTTTTAAGATATTAATTTATTTCTTAATAATATAGTTCTATAGTCTTTAATAAGATAAATTAGTTCTTAGCTAAAGGTATAGTAAATCTATAAGAATTAGAAGGTCTTTTAATTAGCAAGCTTAAAGTAAATAAGATTTTAACGAGGCTCTTCTTTTTTATACTAAATTATATAGTATTGTATATAATATATATAATATATATAGTAAGTTCGGTACTAAAAAGGCCGGTCGTTACATTAAGGATAGTATCTTAGTATTCCGGGCTTATTACTTTCTTTTAAACTCGTAGTAAGATTTTAATATATATAGTTATCTTATTATACGATACGAGATTGTTATTTACGATATCTAGTTAAAAGAAAGATCTATATACTAAGGAAGCAAGGGATTTAAGGGATAGGTTATTATCTTATAATACTATTCTTTTATTAATAAAGGGGGTACGTTCTTAACGTTATTAATAAGGTTAATCTTTTCTCTTAAGTTTAGCGCCGTACGACTTAAAAAAAGACTTAGCACGTTAAGTAGTTATTATTACTTTTACTACCTTTTATTTCTTTACTTTTACTAATTTCTAATTATCGCTAAGGGTTTAGTATAATTACTAATTAATATTAAATAGATAATCTTTAAGTAAATATATATATACTAATTAAACGAAGAACCTATTAGTTATATTCTTTATTATCCCTCTTAAAAAAAAGGAACGAACACCCTTATATATATATATATATATAAATAGCCCTTTATTATAAGCCCTTTAATAATATAATACTTTATATATATTATTATTCCTTTATAAGTATTTTAGGTCTTAAATATAATACTTTATACGTATTATTACTCCTTTATAAGTGTCGTAAGTCTTTAGTATAATATAATACTTTATACGTATTATTACTCTTTTAATAATAACTATTAAGGCTTAAGAGCTTGTTTTACAATAATTTATAATGTTTTTAACTATAATAAATACTATAAAAACTATTAAGCGAATTTTGCCGGTATCTTTAAAGGATATTAAAGGATTTCCGCGGGATATCTTAATTATAGTTTAACTTATTTTTAACTATAAAAGCACTTAAAAAGATATAAGATAAACTTTACCGTAATTTTTAAGGGATATTTAAGGACATTTAAAGGATTTCCTTAACTATAGTTTATAGTATTTTTAACTAAGCTTATACTTAGTTTATTAAGTAATTTTATAAAGATATTTACGGTTTATTTATTTATTAATAATAAATAAAAAGATAGTATAGTTTAAGATCCTTAAAATTAGCTTAAAGAACTAAATATAAAGTAGCTAGCTATACTTAAAAGAAAAGTTAAGCTTTTTACTATTTTTAAACCCTTATATATGTTTATATACGGTAATTAGTCCGTTATACTAGCTTAACTAATAGTAATAAGTTTATAGTACTAGCTTTAATTAATAGTAATTAATTTATAGTACTAGCCTTAACTAGCAGTAATTAGTCCGCGCTTTATCCCCTTATCTTTATACTATAAAGCGTAGTAACACCTTTTTTCTTATATAAAGTTATAAGACTTTATATAAGGCGGACTAAACGTAAAAAAAGGGAGGTTTTACCTTAAGCGCTTTAGTTTTTCCTTTTAATTTAAAATATTGAATTTTTAAAAACTTAGATTAAGTCCTTAGTATAAACTTAATAATAATAATAATAATAATATATAAAATAAACTGCTTTTAAATAAAATTAATTAAAGACTAAAATATAAATATAAGCCGTATTAAATATAAAAGGTCTTAAATTATACTTTATTAAAATAATTAAAGCGGTGATTTGTAATACTTATTATTTATATTAATTATTAAAACCTATTATTTTAATTAATTTTAATTACTTAAACATTTAAACCCCTTTTTTTTTACTTTACCTTTAAAAGAAAATAACTAACCTTTTTTTTACTTTCTATTTAAAAAAAACCCCCTTTCTTTTTATTACCTTTATATTCTTATTTATTATTTTAGCATTACTTTTTTTTTATATCCTTTTAATAAATCCTTATAAATCGCGCTTTAATATTTTTAGCCGCTTTTATTGCTTTTTATAATAGTTTTTAAAGTAAAATAAAGCTTTCTTTTAATCTTAATTAAAACTTATAAATTTTCACTATATGTTTAACTTAAACGCTATAAATAATTAGTATAAATAATTAATATAAAAATAAAGATATAAGAACTTACTTACTTTTTTAAATACTAGAAAAAACTAATCTTAATATCTTAGTATATTAATAATATCTTTAAATATAACTATATCTTACTTTAAAAAAATAATATACTTTAATATAGTAAAAATATAGCTAATAGCTATTTTTAATTAGTAAAGAAATAAGTATAATTTAAGTATTAATATACTTTGAAATATTATTAAAAGTATACCTTTTAAATACTTTTAAAGTATATTTAACGCTATAGCTTATATATAGTAGCTACTATACTTAAGAGTAAAATTAAAAATCATCTTTTAAGTAAATCGTATAAATAGTACTTAAAGAATAATTAGATTAGTAGATTTTTTAAGTTATTAAATGTCTTTAAAAGTATAAGTTATAAAAAGGTTAATAATAAATAAAAATAAGAAAAAAAATAAAAAAACTTATAACTTAGCTTAAACTATCTTTTTTAAGGTATAACTTTTAATAAATTACTATTATTAAGGAGGTATTTATTACTTTTTTTAGGCTTTTTACTTTTAAGCGGCTACTTACTTTTTATAAGTAGCTATTTACTTTTAATAAGCGGCTACTTAATTTTTATAAGCGGTTACTTACTTTTAATAAGTAGCTACTTACTTTTAATAAGCGGCTACTTACTTATAATAAATTAATTCTTAAGATACTTTTTTTACTTACTACTAAGTAAATTTAAAGAGTTGTTTAAACTTAAACTAAAGGTATTACTTTATATATTTAGTATATTTTAAATACCTTAAAGCGGTATAAATATAAATACTATAAATTAAGTTAAAAAATAAACAAGTTACTATTATTAGTTAGTATAAGCTAAATATTAATAATAAAGAACTTATTATTATTATTTTATTTATAAAGTTAAAAAGGTATAATATAAAGTAAAAATAAAATATAAAGTAAAGAATAATAAAAAGCGCTAAAAATATTTAATAAGCATACTAAAAATTCTAGTTAATAATTTATTAAACTAATTAAAGTGCTTTAAAAAAGTAAGGTATATAAAGTAAATTTTAATCTTTATATTACTATTAAAAAATTCTTATTTTTCCTTTTAAATTTATATTTTATAATAAGTATAAAATTAAGTAAGTAAGTAATACTTAATTATAGTATTTTACTTTTTGCTTCTTTTAATTTATTTCTACTTTTATAATATTATAGTTGCCGTTTTTATAGTATAAATAGTAATAGTTTATTATAAAATCTAAACGACTATACTTAGACTTCTTACTTTACTTTTAAGGAGCTATATAAAACCTTATAGTAAGAACGCTTTAAGTACGCGCTATAAAGGCTTGCTTAAAAAGACGCGATAAATATTACTAATTAAACCCTATAAAAGTTTTTAAGATATAACTATTAATACTTAATAGCTTATTAAACTATAGTTTACAATATTTTTAACTATTAAGAATACTAAAAAAACTATTAAATAAATTCTACTTATACTTTTAAAAGATATTAAGGAATTTTTATAGGATATCTTAACTATAGTTCGGCTTATTTTTAATAAAAGAAATACCTTAAAAGATATAAAATAAACTTTACTATAATTTTTAAAGGATAATAAAGGATATTTTAAGGATTTCCTTTATTATTATTTATAGTATTTTTAACTAGGCTTATACTTAGTTTAGTAAGTAATTTTATAAAGATATTTACGGTTTCTTTATATATTTATAGTATATAATAAGATAATATAGTTAAAGACTTTTAAAATTAGCTTTAAGAACTAAGAATAAAGTAGCTAGCTATATTTTAAACAAAAGATAAGCTTTTTACTATTTATAAACCTTTATATATACTTATATATAGTAAATAGTTTATTATACTAGCTTAACTAGCGGTAATTAGTTTATAGTACTAGCTTTAATTAATAGTAATTAGCTTATAGTACTAGCCTTAGCTAGTAGTAATTAGTCCGCGCCTTATGTCCTTATTTTTATGCTAAAAAGCGGAGTATAGTTTATATATATAAAGTAAATTTTTAAGCTTTTAATACTAATCTTTTATATTAATTAGGTTCTTTTAAGCTACTTACTTAAGTTTACCTTAAAACAGGGGAAGTTTATAAATAAGCTTTTAATAAACGCTTATATAAAGAAATTATATAATTTAGTTTAAAGTATAATAAAAAATAAGTAGCTTTTTAAAAGAAGTAAAAATATAATATACTAAGCGATTAGTTAAGTAAAGAAAAGAATTATAGTATTAGCTTAGTAAGTAAGCTTAGATTTAGCAGCTTAATTTACTTTACTTAAGGAAAAGCTTAAGCTATTAAAAGTAAATAATAAGTTATTATTACCTTTATTATATTAATTACTTATATTAACTAATTATATAGTATTAAACTTAGCTAATACTTAAACTAAGATTAAGATAGGCTTTTTCTCTTAATAAATAAAAGCATTAATTTTATTAATAGTAACGACTTAAACTTTAACTTTTTTTTTAAAAAGATATTAAAATTAAAAATAAATATAAACTATTAAAATATAATAGGATTAGCTTTATATTTAATAAGCTTTATAAGAAGTTAGACTTTGATCGTAAGTAAAGTATAAGTAATGTAAAAATAAGTAAATATATGTTTATTATATAAGAAAAAACGTATATTTATTTTATAATTTTCTAATAGTTTTTATATTCTTATTATTATAACTTAAGATAATAAAGATTTATTACTTTATAAAATTAAAGATAAGCTTATTATAGCTATTAAGTTATTAAATATTAAGCTATATTTACTTAAAATATACTTAAAATTAGTACTTTAAGTAATAAAAAATACTTAATAAGAAAAAAGAAGTAGTAAGTAAGTTTTTTTAGACTTTTATTATACTTTTTTATACTAACTTTTTATAGCCTTTTTCTTACTACTTATAGCCTTAATATCCTTTTATATAGCAAACGTTTTACTTAGTTTATTTTATATTAAGCGATAAAACTACTTTTATAATAAGTCTTTTTATAAAAAAGATAGCTTATATAAGTTTTAAACTCCGTTTATATTAATTAATTATTTTAATCTCTTTATAAAAGAAACCTTAATATTTAACTTAAGCTTTAACTTAGCTAATAAGCCCTTTAAGTAAGAACCTATCGCTAAGTTAGCTAAAGCTTATTAAATATCTTTATAGTCCGGATTATTTATATTATAAAATCTAAACAGCTACGCCCGGACTCCTTACTTTACTTTTAAAGAGCCTTATAAAACCCCGCGACGGGAACGCTTAAAGTACGTATTATAAAGGCTCGCTTAAGGAGATATAACGAATATTACTAATCGGACCCCGCTAAGGTTTTTAAGATATAACTACGAAGGGTTAAGAGCCTACCTAACTATAGTTTATAATATCTTAAACTATAAGAGATACCGTAAAAACTATTATACGGATTTTACTAGTTTTTTTAAGGGATTTTTAAGGATTTTTACGGGATATCTTAATTATAGTTTAACTTATTTTTAACTATAAAAGCACCTTAAAAATATAAAATAAACCTTACCGCGATTTTTAAGGGATATCTAAGGATATTTAAAGGATTTCCTTAACTATAGTTTATAATATTTTTAACCGGGCTTATACTTAGTTTATTAAGCGATTTTATAAAGATATCTATAGTTTATTTACGCACTATAAAAAGTATAGTTAAAGATCTTTAAAATTAGCTTAAAGAACTAAGTATAAAGTAGCTAGTTATATCTTTAAGAATAAATAAGCTTTTTACTATTTTTAAACCTTTATATATATTTATATATAGGAATTAGTTTATTATACCGGCTTAACTAGCGGTAATTAGTTCGTAGTACCGGCCTTAATAAGCGGTAATTAGTCTATAGTACTAGCCTTAACCGGCGGTAATTATTCCGCGCCTTATCCCTTAATCCTTATACTATAAAGCGTAGTAAATAATAGCAATTCCTACCTATTTAAATAGAAATCCCTTAAATATCCGCTAAGCTAAGAGCGACTATATCGCACGATTAAGTACTTATTTTATAAAAAGTTTAATACTAAACGATTTTTTCTTTAGTTAAAAGCTCTTATTAGCCTTTAAGTTTAACCTTAATAATAAGCACCTTTTCCTTAACGCGCTTATAATAAAACTTTAAGATAAGTAAGCCGTAAAAGCGGAAGAGGCCGCGGCTTATTAAGCATACTAGTTTAATAATCTCCCTTACCCTTTTTAAGGTACTATACCGTAATAGCTTATAAAGCTAAACGGGATATAAAATAAGTCTTACTTAGCTAAGCTAAGACTACTAACTTTTAAAAAGTAATTCGCTTTTAAAATATTAACGAAGGATAAACTATAAAATAATAAAACTTATATAATTAAGTAAACTAAATTCGGTATTACTTAAACGGATTAATTATCCTTTAAATAAAAAAAGTAAAGATAAGCTAACTTTTAAACTATCCGGCTCCCCGCTTATTAAACACCCTTTAAATTAAGCTTATAATAAAGTTACTCTTTCCTTAAGATAATAAGCTTAGCGAATATTTTTACTATATACTATTAATAAAGTTTAGCTTAAGGGCCTTAACCGGAAATCCGCTTTAAAGGATACTTAGTAATTTCTTAGTTTAATATTACTATTTAGCCTTATTAATTATAGCCGCGCTAATTAAGGCATTTTTAAGACTCTTAATTAATAAAAATAAGCCTCTTATACTAAGGGCCTTATAGTATACCGAATTTTAAGACGCGTATAAAATAGAAAGTTAAGCGCTTAATAAAAGTATTAAAACTAAGACCTTAATAATAAGTAATAAGGATATAGTAAGTAATACCCTTAGCGGGCTAAACTTATTTATACTAAGCGCATAAATACTTAAACTAAGTATAGCCTTAAGCCTTTTAATAAAAATAATAGTAATATTAAATAAATAATTTCTTAGTCTCCTTTAAATATTAAGAAAGGAAGATATACTTATTAAGCCTTAAGAAAAACCTTAACTATAAGCTAAGGATATAAGGAGATTTAACTTATTAAGACCTTTAAAAGTATCTTTTAATAAAGTTTAAGAAGACGATAAAGCTAATACGTTTTAAAGAGTAAACCGTTTTATTAATTCTATCCGCTAAAACGCTAATAAAAGCAAGGCCTATATAGACGAATTAGCTATTTAATTGCCCTCCTTCTTTTAAGGAAGTACGGCGGAATAGTATTTTAAGGACCTCTTAAAACTATAATAAGAAGAACTTAGTACGCTTAGCGTTAAACTAAGCCGATAAATATCCGCCTTATAAAAACGGTTTAAAGTCCGCTTAAATATAGCGATATAAGCACTTAATAAAGAATACTTTACTATTAAAGATATAGTAATAAGATCCGACTTTATGTTTTAGATATCGCGCTTATAATATAAAGCTAAGGCCGCGCTTTACTAACTAAACTACCTAACTATAATAATCTATTAAAAGCTAAATGTTTATTTATAAGAATCCTTATAATATTTAATAGGAAATAAGGATATTAATAGATAGATTAATAAATATAAGGAAATTCTTCCTTAGCTATAAGTTAAATATACTTAAGGATCTTAAAAGTACTTACTAGTATAAAAGAAATAAGTCTAACTTATAAAAAGGTAAGGGCTAACTAGCTATACTTTATATATACTTAAAGGATAGTCCGGAACGCTTTAGCTATCTATTAAAAGCTTATTAAGACTAAGGGTTATGTTTTTAAACCGCTTAGTAAAAGCGGATATACTATAAGCCTTATACTGCTTATTAAGTTAAGTAAGAAATCCGCTTAAATAGCTAAGAACTTAAGCTAAGGTCTTTTAGCTTAAGAGAAAAAGGACTTTTAAGACTATATACTTATTAACGCTAAAGCTAAAGTAGGTATACCCTAAAACTAAAAAAAGAACTATAGTAAAGATTAATAACTATTTAAGGGATAAAGAGTATAATATAAAAGGAGCTTAGTCGGATATTAATAAAAGCCTAAAAGAAACTATAATCTATATTATAGTAAACTTAGTATAAGAGGCCGAAAAAGCATATGGATTTTACGGCGAAGTATTCCCCTTAAAAAATAAGCTTTACTAATATATTAAAGATAAATACCCCCTTAACCTTAACTAAGATATCGCTATATAAAGACGTAGCTTAGTATAATAAGTAGTTATTTAAGAGCTATAAAGCGTTTAAATAGTTAAGGCTTCTTTTAACGTTTAGCTATTAAACCTTAATAGGCTATTATAATTTACCTACGCACGCTTATTAGTTTATAGAAAAGAAAGGCTTAGGATAAGTATTAAAGCTTATATAGATACTAAGGTAGACTAAAGCTTTATTTAAGCCGACTTAGTAAAGACTTTTTAAGACGTAATTATAAACTCCTTTTAATAAATTCCTATTTAAAGAGTAAGAAGGATAGCTACTATTAAATAAGTAGAATTTACTATATATATACTAAGAAGGCTAAATAGTAGCCTCGCGGTTATAAAGGTAAAGATTGGCGCTTAAATAGTAAAACGCTTAGTAGCTAATATATTACTTAGTTAAGACTTATTAATTCCTTATTAAAAAGACCTTATTAACTCTATATTAGTCTTATAAATTAAGGCCTATAAAGGGATTAAAGCTAAAGTTAGGATAGTTTAGCTAAGACTAGCTATACGTAAATAGGTAATCTACTTAGTTACTATAATAATTTTAGCTAGTTTTAGCTACGCTTTACTTATATAAGTCTAGGCGCCGCCGTTAAGGCATAATATAATATTTTTCCCCGATAACCTTAAGCTTGCCTAGATAATATAATAAGATTATAAGAGCTTTATAGCGATAAACTATTTTAAAGAACTATTAATACTCCGCTAAGGCTAAAAGGTAAGGATAATTATAGACTTTAATAAGCAGTTTTAGCTATATAAGGAGGTCGATACTACTACTCCTTTAGCGGAAGCCTTTATAGAAAATCCGGATAAAATAGACCCCGCTAAAAACTTCTTATAAAAGGATCTTACTATAAACTATAAACTTAAAATTGGTTAAACTAAGGACCTACCCAAACTTACTACTAATAAAGGCGTTTAAATTTACGCTAAAGACTTAAAATACGCTTTAAAAGTCTAAGATATCCTTTAATCGTTTCCCCGCTTATAATAAGATAAAAGAGTAGTATATATAAACAAATCTAAATATATATATATTCTTTTAGTAAAAGAATAGCAATATTAATAAGTTATATTAAGATTATACGTATTAAGCGATAAAGATAAAAAGGTAGTAAATATAATATTTAGCTAGCTAACTATATAAGGCCGATTAAAATAAGTTTTTAAGCTAACTTTATTTACGGCGCTAGTATTTATAGTATAGAAAATAGTAAATAAAAAGGAAAAAGAATAAGTAGTCGTAGACTTATAAGGGATTAATGCTATTATTACCTTAAACGCTTACTTAATGCCTTTTTAAAGCGATATAATTAAACGCTTTTAAGAAAAGAAGTTTATTAGTATAGTAAACGTATAATCGTTTTTTTATTAGTTCTTAGTTTATTAAGACTACTAAGAAAGGTTTATAGTTATAAGCTATTATAGGCTAAAAAGATTATTAATAATACTTATAAGCTTTAAGAACTCCTTAGTATACGTTTAAAGGCTTATCGATAACGTTCTCTATAAATATTAAGAATATACGGCGGCTTATATTAACGATATTATTATAAAGTAAGTAAAGGCTAGTATATAAGTGCCGTCTGTAGTATTATAATAATAAGCTATAAAAAGCCTGCTTATATATAGCGGGTCCGTGTTTATATATACAGACCCGGCCCTTCTTATATAATAAGGCTTAAGCTATAGCTTAAGTCCTTATAACCTTATAAGTTAAAGACTTTAATATAATACCTCCGCTCCTTATGCCGTGTTATATAGTTCGGAGCTATTATAAGGGGCTACTAGCTATTATAAAGCGCTACCCGGTCCGCGGCCCGGTAGGCGCTAGACCCGCGTTATAGTAAGTAAGGCCGTATAATAGCGGCTTTAATAGCCCTACCCGCCGCCGCCGGCCGCCCTTAATCGGGCAAGCACTTATTAAGAGGCCCGTCCGCTTATTAAGCGGGCACCTTATTTACTTTAAATAGCCCGGCGGCGTATTAAGCGGCCTAAGTATTCCGCGCCTTAAGTTAAGAACTAAGAGGTATAAATACCTTATCCCTTTACCTTTAACCCTCCTTTCCTTCCTCCTCCTTTTAAACTAGCAATAACTATAGTAATAGTAGTAGTAGTAATAATAATAATAGTAATAGCAATAATAATACTATAAGTATCGCCCTCCGGTATATAAAGTAAATGCCCTTAAGCTAACCCTTATAAAAACAATATATCGTCTATATTATCGGTACTTATATTAAAGCTCCTTAATAACGTTAAGCTTAAGCGCTATACCTATACCGCTACCGCCGCTTATATCGCCGCCGCTTTCTTAGCTATACTTATACTTATAATACCCCTATAAGTAACTACGCTATCGCCGGCCTTTATAACTTTATCCCTTAGCAGCCCCTTTATTACCCTTAAGACCGCTACGTTAAGCGCTATAAGTCCGCTTCTTTAAGTACGCTATCCTTATACTAACCTATAACTTAATATAAGCGGTAAGTATTGCCCGGCGCCGCTTATAATAAGTCTTATATACGCTACTTATCGGGCGGCTATACTTACTATAAGTAAGCGGGTCGTCTTAATAGCAGCTACTTTACTTATACCTATACTAGGCGCGCTTATAAGGCGGCTCCGGCCGTTTTTACTACTATTAAGATAGCTTAAAAGGCTAACCTTAGTAATAAGGCGGTTAAGGCGTAATTAAAAGCCGCCGCCGCCGCTTATTATTACCTTCGCTTGCTTAAGCGGATAGGCTATATACTTAAGTAAGTCCCCCCCTCTTTTTTCTTCCTCCCTCCTTACTATACTTACTATAGCGATTAGCGCTAACTATCCTTAGTTAGGAATACTGCTTTTATAGCGCTATTAGCTATGCCCTTATCCGTCCCCGCTACCCTTATCTTAACCGTCTGCATTACTTATAGTAGCGCCGCCGCCGGCCTTATTATGCCTGCCGCCGCCGCCGCCCTTTTTAACCCCTTCGCCGCCGCCGCCGCTTAGATATCCGGCTTAAAGGGCCGTCTCTACGCTTTAAAGGCCGCCGCCGCCGCTTTTAAGGAGGAGGGGGAGGAGGAAAAAGGGGAGGATAAAAACAATAATAAGGAAAAGACTAAAAACGAGGATAAGTAGCGTAGGCCTTAGTCGCTTAGGCTAGGCGGCCTTAAATATAACTCCTTTTTCCCTTCCGCTCCGTAAAACGTTATAAGTAACGAAAAAGCTAAGGTTACCTCCTATTTCCGCTTAAGGGGGAGCTGCTAGTTACTAAGCTTATTATTCTTATTTATTAGCCTATAAAGGGCTTTAAACTTATTTAAAGTATTAGCGCTTATAAGCTCTTATATAGGCTTTTAAGTTAAGTTTAAGTAGCTATATTACTTAATAAGCACCTCTTACCGCTTACCCTTACTTACTTTTTTTTAATAAGCTACCTTTACCTTTTTAATTATAAATTCCTCTTCCCCTTTAACTAAGATTATAAAGGGCTAAGGGTTTATAACCGCTTAACTAAGTAAGGGGTTTTAAGCCGCTTAGTATAATAAGTTTATATTAATCTTATTATATATTCTTAAAAGTAACCTTTTAAGCTTTATAACCTATAAGCTAATAACTCTCCGCACTATAAACTTCGTATATAGCTAGTTAAGCTTCTTTTTTAAGTAGCTAGATTAATAGTTATAGAGGTTTAACTAAACTTTATCCTTTAATATAAAACTTTTTACCGAAGACTTAAACTTATTAGCGTACCGCTTTTAATCCTACGCGGCCGCCGCTATCGCTAATTAGTAATAGTCCGTAGTCTCCTTAAGTTTTTAAATAAAGCAAGTAGCTTAAGCTTTTAGCGAGGCAGCTAAGTGCTTTTCCGCTGCTATATCTGCTGCTTAAAGTATTAAGAAAGGGGGTTTAAAGCTATATAACGTAAAGAAAAGGATTATGCTAATAAACGCTTAAGGCCTGCTATTTAAGGTAAGCTATGCGGCTAAGAGCTAATAGTTTTAATCTACTTAGTTCCGGGCTACTACGGCCTATAAGTAGGCCTATACCTCTTAATTAATACGTTCCGGGCCCTTATTAGTCTATAAGTAATATATAAAGCTAAGTAGCTAAGTAACTTAAAGTAGCTTATAAAGGTACTGCTAAAAGCGCCCCGTTTAATTAAAGCCCTTATTGCTTATAATTAAGGTAAGCTAGCTATATATCCGTGCTTAGTACTTAAGGAAACGTTCTATATATACCTCCGCTTTTATAAAGGGCATTAGCTTAAGCACTACTTCTTTATTAAGACGGTTTTTAATAACTTATATATAGCGATTCCCCCTTAATATAAGCGGAAGGTTTATTATAAAATCTATTTAAATATATATTTAAAACCGGTCTAAGATCGGCAATTACTTTAAGAGCCCCTTATAAAGCGCTTACTAAATCTTTATATAGCTATAGATATTATAGTTATAAAGGAAGCGGCGTATATAATGCTATATAAAAAGCTAATAAAAGTCCCTCGCGAGACTTACCGCTATGCCTTATTAACCGGGGTAGCTAATAATATTAAAGTTATAGATTAGCTATACGAGCTTCCCTTAAAGCTCGTTTTTTAGCTTATCCTCCGGCGGGGCGTTCCTTTTATCGGCTTCCGTTATATAAGAAGCGCCCGGTACTTATAACCTACCCCTTTAGCGAAGGTGCCTTTTTAAGTTAATATAGCAATCCGCTACTTATACCTTTAATTATAGCTTCGGATTTAAGGAACGCGCGCTAGATTCTACGGCGCGCCGCACGCTCTTATACGTACGGTCTTAAGAAGCTAGCCTATTTTAAAGACGCTAAAGGCCCTTATCTTAAAAGATCCTCGCTACTTAAGCGCTTAGGCTTACTTAGTCCCCCGAACTTAGTGCTTAAGGAGGTGTTAGTAAGGAGGGCGGGATACTTAACTTTAATATAGCGGGCGGGTCTACCTTATTAAACGAGGGGGTTAAAGGCTCCTTAATAAGGGCACTAAATAAGGGGGTCGAAGGTTCCTTAATAAAGGAGACCTTAATATATATATATAACGCCGCTTACGGAATAAGCTATAGATCCCGCGCTTTAATATCCGCGTTTATAGTACGGTCTTAATCCTACCGGGAAAGCGCGTTTAAGATAGCGGAGTCTTAACCTAGCTTATACTTAATTTAAAAGTTAAAGTAAGATAAGTACTTAGCTTAACGGGCCTACCGCTTAAAGAGGTGCTATTAAGTTATAAAATACTTAAGGTTCCGGTAGTCTATAAGGACTTTAAAGCTCTTATAACTACGGAGATCCGCTTACTATTACTTAAGATAGCTAATAATAGTAAGTATCTCTTTATTATAAATAGCGTAGTTCCTTTCCGCCGGAGTTAGCTTCCTTAAGTAAAAGGCTATAAGCTACTTCCGCCCCTTTACCTCTTATAAAAGCGTGCCCTTAAGCGCCTAGCCGCTATAGTCCGCTTTTATTATAATAATGCGGTTAAAATCCTATTAAAGCAGCACTAAGGCTTGCGAAAATAAGTCCTTAAGCGTACGGAACGCACCTTCCTATATAGGTCTTTAATATAAAGCTACCTTTTTCCTTATAATCTCGTTTAACGGTATAACAATTTTAAAGAACCTACGGATAAATATATAATAGTAATTAGCGAAGCTTAAAAAGCTCCGTACGCTAGTTTGCGTTATTAAGGTATCTTAGTCTTAAATCGCCTATATCTTAATAAGGTCCGCTTAAATACCCGCGCTAGTATAAATTACGAACTTAAGGTACTTTATACGCTTAACCTTAAACTCGCACTTATCCGGATTAAGGTATAAGCCGTATAAGTAAAGGCGGTTTAAGACCCTCCGCACTTTTTATATATAGTCCTTATATAAGCCGCTACTATAAATAAAAATATTATTAATATAAGGAAAGGCGAACTTATTAAAGAAGTCGCGAAGGACGTTATTAATATAACGTTAAAAGGTAGCTAAGGCCCCGGTAAGATTTAAAGGGGTTACTAGCTACTTAAATAAGCTATAATAGGTATAGAAAGCCGTCTTTTACTCCTTACCCTCCGTAATCTATACTTTATAAAACGCTTATATAACGTTAAGCTTAGTAAACTACTTTGCCTTTAATAAGTTACGGAGCGTATTAAAGATTAAGGGGAGCGGGTAATAGTTTAGCCGTATAATTATATTAAGGGCCTGATAGTTATAATAAAAGCGAATTCCGCCTTTTAGTTTCTAGATAAAGAGTACTAAAGCGCTTATCTTAAAGCTACTTACTTAAATAAACTACTTATTTAAAAGGTCTTAAAAGGTCTTCTTAAGTACTAATAACTTAGCTTAGGATATGTTATATAGCGGCTTAAAAGGCGCGGGGAACTCCCTTCCTTACTTATTTATATAAATAAGGATCTTATAGTCGACTCCTAGCTTATAAGGGTTAAGCTTATCGGCCTTATGCTTTATAAAGAGCAGCAATAAGTCGTGGAAGCGCTAAGAGATTACTTTTTATAAGTTTATAAGCGATTTTAACGCCTTAGTCTTTAAGGCCTTATTAATATCTATAATGCTTATAACGTAGATCGCTATATTAGCGGCGGCCTTACCTTTTTAGCGTGCGAGCTATTTAACTATACCTACGAAGACTAAGGCGAGCACCTTAGCGGCGTTAGCTAGCCTTAGCATAGCCCCTATCTCCTTAAAAGCGCTGTTAATATAGCATAGCTATATCTCCGCTAGGCCGAACTATAGCCTTTTTTAGTGCGGAACTAAAAAAGACTGCGTATATATAAGCTAAGGCTTCCTTAAGATTAAAGGGAATTTAAGCTCCGGGATTATATATACTATAATAAGCCTTAAGCAGCCGGCTACTTTTATAGCTAGCTAAGTAATACCTTTAATCTCTATACCCTTTATTATACTTAAGGCGCCCTTTACTTAGCGCGGGGTAATCCTTTTAATAGGCACTTATATCTAACGTGCGAACGCCTTATTTACTATAGTATAGCATTAATATCCCTTATTTATAAAAGCGGTAAGAGATTCGGACTAATTAAGTATAACCTATATTAAAGTAAGATCCTCTTTTATACGGGCTACTAGCTCTTACTTTACCTATACTAACGATTACGGCTTTAAGGCCTATCTTTACCTCGGAGCTATTCTTTTCCCTCCGCTTTATAAGGGGCGGGGTCCTTATCGTTTAAGGCGAGCTAAAGTAGTATATCGACCGCTATAAAGCGGATTCCTATAAAAAGACGCTTCGCCGGCTTATATAAGCACTTCGTAGCAAAGTAAGAGCCCGCTTTATAGCGTAGGTATTAGCTATTAGTATATCGTTTTTAGATCTTATCGCTAAAGACCTATTTCGCTTACTATTAAGAGGACTAGCCCGCTAGCATAAAAGAGGTTAAGGTTATAAACGCCTTCTTTAAGCGTTTTACGCGGTCGGTCCTTATTGCGGTTATAAGGGTATCGCTATTAATATTAATAGTAAGCGCGTTTTATAAGAGGGGGGTAACCCTATCCCCGCTATATAAAGTACGCTTCCGTAACTTTTAAAAGCAAGGCGTTTATTTATAACCTTAAGCTACTTTTATAAGGCGGCTAACATACTTACTATATATAAACAGCATAATAATAAGGATAAGTAGCTTATAGAGTGCTAAGGTAATTAAGTTCCGTAGCTATATTAGCTTCGCGCTATCTTTTTATATTATAATACTTACCGCTTAAAAAATTGTTTCTTTAAACTTAAGGAGGAACTCCTTAAAGGACTATCCGTCTTTTTATTTAAAGGTATATAGCCTATCCTATGCTTTTTCTTATTCTTATATATTGCTAAACGCGTAGATAAGGTATTAAAAAAAGTCTTAAAGGTCTTAAGAGCTATTATAGCCTATTTTTTCTTAAAAGCCCGCGATCCTTTATATTTAAGGCTCCGGTAGCGTATATAAGAGCGTATACTAAACGGCGCTCTGGCCGCTATTAAGGCTATATTCCTCGTTAGCATAGTATTTCGCTTATAGCTAGCTAAGGAAGAAGTAAAAGCTTTCCGGCTTCCCGTTTTATATTAGCTATAAGAGCGGCTTCCGCACTATAGTAATCGTAGGCGCCGTTCTTAGCGCGGCTAATACTATAAGGGTTAAAATAGGCTTTATAGTCGGCCCCCTTAGTGCGGCGAGGAAGTTATCCCTCTAGCCGGCCGACGCACCCTTTAACGCCTTTAAGGCGTTTTATAATAACTTTATAATAGCGTCGTCCCGCTCCGCTTAAAGCGGAGCTCTCGCTATTATACCGTCGAACGAGTTTATAATTAATAGCTTATACTATTATAAAGTAAGCAGAGGCTAGTATATAGGTGCTGTTTATAGTATTATAATAATAAGCTATAAAGAGCCTGCCTATATACAGCGGGTCTATGTTTATATATACGGACCCGGCCTACTACGGAGAGACAATACGATAATACCGCACTGCTAAAAGGTCTCGCCCCGGCCCTAGTTAAGGGTCGGGACGTTAATTATTGTCTATATG
>JAPEBW010000711.1:0-41219 GCA_027405785.1 Ophiocordyceps robertsii
CTTTATCTTAAACCGGTCTTAAGTATATAGCTAGCTTGTCCGCTAAGCGTAGTTATGCTACTAAAACGACTAAATAAATATTAAAGGACCTTTTTATATCTAGCTAGTATACGAGCTATTTTACTTTAGCGGTAACCTTAAACGGCTTAGTGCGTCTTTCTTAAAGCTTTACTAGTTTACTATCCGCGATATAGTAGCCTTTACCGAGCTATAGCTAAACTTAATCGCCGGGCTTTAATTCTAGCGGGCGGTATTTCTTATCGTATCTATCCTTTATAGCGGCTTAAGCGTAAGCAATAGCTAACTTAGCTTTTTCTTATAAGACCTCTTGGTTTTATAAGTATAAGTAGTTACTTAAAAACCGGAGGCCGTTATCTATTCTTATCCTTATAATAAGCTTATTAAGGGCCGCGTAAATTATTAAGGAAAAGGAATTATTAAGGCTAAACTAAAAGGCGATTAGCGTATCGGTTTAGCGTAAGTCCGGGAAATTAGCGGTAAAGAATCGTAGCGCGATTTTTACGGTTTAGTTTCGCCTTTTTAATAGGCCGTCGGTTTAAGGGTGCTAAGCGGTAAATATAAGAAGCTTCGATCTAAAGGCTTGCTATAAGGTCTGCTAAAATGCTAAGGTAAACTTTATATCCCGGTTAAAGATTATCCCCTTTAGAATCTCTTAATTAGCGCGGAGTAGTTTAGTATATAACGCTTATACTTAGTCTTCCGCTATAAACTAGTCGTTACTTAAGATAAGGAGATATATTTTTAAAAATTTATTAGTTATAGTTAATAAGGTATTAAAGAAGTTCTTTATAGGATCTTTTTATAAGGATTCTTTAGCTTAGACTACTAAGAGCCCGGTAATAAAATCTATTGCTATTATATAGTATAGAACCGGCGGGCTTTAAATCGAGATAAGCTACCTTAGCGTCTTACTTTAGTTAGTTTAGTTATAGTAGTAAGTATTGTAGCTATTTATAACCTCGTTTATATATTTACTAAGCCGTAAGATTAAGAAGCTTTTAGATAAGTCTTACTATATATAGGTACGGCCGGTATAAAAGTATTTAGCGTAGGTATCTTTAACGATCTCCTTAGCGTAAGTCTCGGGGATATATAGTCTCTTACGTCCGTCGTTCTCCGTAAAGTATAGCAACCCTTATAACTAAAGGAATAGGAGTCCGGGGACCCCGTCCTTATCGCTAAGCTGCGCTATGATTTTTACTTATTATATATCTTCCGTATATCCGTTAATTATTTTTTAGCGGAGCGGTAATTCGATTAATGCTTCCGCGTAAAGAAACACGCAGTCTATTATCTCGTCTTCCTAAATACGTTTTAATTCCCCTTCTTAGTTCGGGGATACCGGCTTATTATCTTAGTGCGGTAAACGTAAAAGCGCGTCCGGTATAACGTTTTCGACGCTTAGGATATAGTATACCTTAAGCGGGAATTAGCTTAAGTATTAAGACGCGAGGACTAGCTTATTATTAGATTTTATATTAGTAAAGAATAAGGATTTTTAGTATACGATTTTATAAGTACTTATATAATTAATAAAGATAACTACTTATAGTGTTCTTATAGATAATACTATAGTGCGTAGCTTATATACTGCCTATACTAAACCGGCTACTTTAAGTTCCGTAGGCTAGTATTAAGGTTCTCCGCCTTAAAGGGCGCGGCTTAAGTAGACGATAAGCTAGACCTTAGTCCGGGCTAGTAGCGTCTTTCTATCCTATTCCGTGCTTTCTTTTAAGTAAAAAGCTATAGCCGCTACTTTATATTCTTAGGATATATCGATTTAGATAAATAGTTATTAAGCGGGGTCGAAGTAGTAAATTGTTTAAGGCTTAGTAAGTTTCTTAGTTTAAATCGCGAAGGCCTCTTCCTCTTTTAAAGTAGGCTAAAAAGCGGCTTTCGCGGCGTATCGAGCCCGTCCTTAGCCCCTTAAGGGGACTCTATCTTCCTATCTTACTTAAAGCAGCTCCGTCTTTTGTTTTTATAGGACGTTAACTTCCTTAGCGAAATACGGGACCGTATAGTATAGCTACTTAGTAAGGCTAATCTATTTCTTAAGCTATTAAAGGTTCTTTAAGAACGCGATATCCCTTAAAGCTCGCACGCGTTCGTTTATATTTATTAAGCCGATAGCGTCTACTTTAAATCTAAGGAGCTATATAAATAGGTACGCTAAGAAGGACTTTAGTCCGGATAAGGTAATATTACGGTTATAGAAGGCGCGGAATATGGCTTTTAAATATTAAAGGTATTCTTTAGCTATATCTAAGTAGATAATAATATCGTTAATATAGGCTACCGCGTATTCTTAGTATCTACGGAGGACGTTATCGATAAACCTTTAAACGTATACTAAGGAGTTCTTAAAGCCTATAAGTATTACTAATAATATTTTTAGCCCGCGATAGCTTACGACTATAAACCTTTCTTAATAGTCTTAGTAAACTAAAAACTAATAAAAAAACGATTATATATTTACTATACTAATAAACTTCTTTCCTTAAAGGCGTTTAATTATATCGCTTTAAAGGGGCATTAAGTAGGCGTTTAAGGTAGTAATAGCATTAATCCCCCGTAAGTCTATAACTACTTATCCTTTTTCCTTTCCGTTTACCGTTTTCTATACTACGAATACCGGCGCCGCGAACGGGGTTAGCCTATAGACTTATTTTAATCGGCCTTACGCGGTTAGCTAGCCGAATATCGTATCTACTACCTTCTTATCTTTATCGCTTAATAGGTATAATCTTAATACGACTTATTAGTATTGCTATCCTTTTACTAAAAGAATATATATATATTTAGATTCGTCTATATATACTACTCCTTCGTCCTTTTAAAGGCGGGGAAACGATTAAAGGATATCTTAGACTTTTAATACGTATTTTAAGTCTTTAGCATAGATCCGGACGCCCTTATTAGTAGTAAGTTTAAGTAGGTCCTTAGTTCGGCCGATTCTAAGTTTATAGTTTATAGTAAGATCCTTTTATAGGAAGTCCTTAGCGGGGTTTATTTTATTCGGATTTTCCGTAAGGGCTTCCGCTAAGGGAGCCGTAGCGTTAACCTCCTTATATAGCTAAAACTGCTTATTAAGGTCCGTAATTATCCTTACCTTTTAGCCTTAGCGGAGTACTAGTAGTTCCTTAAAATAGTTTATTGCTATAAAGCTCTTATAATCCTATATTATTATCTAGGCGAGCTTAGGGTTATCGGGGAAAAATATTATATTACGCCTTAATAGCGGCGCCCGGACTTATACGGGTAAGGCGTAGCTAGAACTAGCTAAAATCGTTGTAATAACTAAGTAAATTACCCGTCTGCGTATTGCTAGTCCTAGCCGGACTATCTTAACTTTGGCTTTAATCCCTTTATAAGCCTTAATCCGTAAGACCGATATAGAGTTAATAAGGTCCCCTTAATAAGGAACTAAAAACTCTTAACTAAGCAATATATTAGCCGCTAAGCGTTTTACTATCTAAGCGCCGATCCTTACTTTTATAACTACGAGGCTACCGTCTAGCTTTCTTAGTATATAAGCGGTAAATTCCGCTTATCTAATAATAGCTATCCTTCTTACTCCTTAAATAGGAATTCGTTAAAAGGAGTCTATAGTTATATCTTAAAAGGTCTTTACTAAGTCGGCTTAGATAAGGCTTTAGTTTACCTTAGTATCTATATAGGCTTTAATACTTATCCTAGGCCCTTTTTTCCCGTAGATTAGTAAGCGTGCGTAGGTAAATCGTAACGGCCTATTAAGGTTTAATAACTAAACGTTAAAGGAAGCCTTAACTATTTAGACGTTTTATAGCTTCCGAATAACTACTTACTATACTAAGCTACGTCTTTATATAGCAACGTCGCGGTTAAGGTTAAAGGGGTGTTTATCTTTAATATATTAGTAGAGCTTATTCTTTAAGGGGAATGCTTCGCTATAAAATCCGCACGCTTTATCGGCCTCTTATACTAAGTTTACTATAGTATAGATTGCGGTTTCCTCTAAGCTCTTATTAATATCTAACTAAGCTCCTTTCGTATCGTACTCTTTATCTCCTAAATAGTCGTCGGTCTTTACCGTAGTACCTTCCTTAGTTATAGGGTATACCCGTTTTAGCTTTAGTATTAGCGAGCGTATAGTCTTAAAGGTCCTTTTTCTTTTTAGCCGGAGGACCTTAACTTATATTCCTAGCTATTTAGGCGGGTTTCTTCTTTAACTTAGCGAGCGCTATAAGGTCTAAGGTATATCCGCCCTTATTAAGCAGTTTAAAAACGTAACCCTTAGTCCCGGCAAGCCTTTAATAAATAGCCGGGGCGTCCCGGACTATCCTTTAAGTATATATAGGGTATAGCTAGTCGGCCCTCGCCTTTTTATAGGTTAAACTTATTTCTTTCGCGCTAGTAAGTACTTTTAAGATCCTTAAGTATATTTAACTTATAGCTAAGGAAGAATTTCCTTATATTCGTTAATCTATCTATTAATATCCTTATTCCCTACTAAGCGTTATAAGGATTCTTATAAGTAGACGTCTAGCTTTTAATAGATTACTATAGTTAAGTAGTTTAGCTAGTAAAGCGCGGCCTTAGCTTTATATTATAAGCGTAATATCTAAGACTTAAAGTCGGATCTTATTATTATATTTTTAATAGTAAAGTGCTCTTTATTAAGTGCTTATATCGCTATATTTAAGCGGATTTTAAACCGTTTTTATAAGGCGGATATCTATCGGCTTAGTTTAATGCTAAGCTCGCTAAGTTCTTCTTATTATAGTTTTAAGAGGTCCCCGGAATACTATTCCGCCGCACTTCCTTAAAGAAAAGAGGGCAGTTAGATAGCTAATTCGTCCGCATAGGCCTCGCCTTTACTAGCGTTTCGGCGGATAAAGTCGATAAAACGGTTAACTCCTTAAAACGTATTAGCTTTATTATCTTCTTAGACTTTATTAAAGGATATTTTTAAAGGTCTTAATAGGTTAAATCTCCCTATATCCTTAGCTTATAGTTAAGGTTTTTCCTAGGGCTTAGTAAGCGCGTCTTTTTTTCTTAGTGCTTAAAAGAGACTAAGGAATTATTCGTTTAATATTACTACTATTCCTACTAAGGGGCTTAAGGCTATACTTAGTCTTAGTATCTACGCGCTTAGTATAGATAGGTTTAGCCCGCTAAAGGTATCGCTTACTATATCTTTATTGCTTATTATTAAAGTCTTAGTCTTAATACTCTCGCTAAGCGCTTAACCTTCCGTTTTATATATATCCCGGAATCCGGTACGCTATAAGGCCCCCGGTATAAGAAGCTCGTTTTTATTAATTAAGAGTCCCGAAAATACTTTAGTTAGCGTAGCTATAGCGGATAAGGCTAAACGGTAATACTAAACTAAGAAACTGCCGGGTATCCTTTAAAGCGGATTTCCGGTTAAGGCCCTTAAGCTAAACTCTATTAATAGTACGCGGTAGAAATATCCGCTAGGCTTATCGTCTTAAGGAAAGAGTAACTTTATTATAGGCTTAATCCGGAGGGTATTTAGCGGGCGGGGAGCCGGATAGATTTAAGGTTAGCTTATCCTTACTTTTTTTATTTAAAGGATAATCGATCCGTTTAAGTAATACTAAATCTAGTTTACTTAATTATATAAATTTTATCGTTTTATAGTTTATCCTTTATTAGTATTTTAAAAGTAGATTGCCTCTTAAAGGGTAATAGTCTTAGCTTAGCTAAGCGGGACTTGTTTTATATCCCGTTTAGCTTTATAGGCTATCGCGGTATAGTACCTTAAAAAGGGGTAAAGGAGATTATTAAACCGGTATACTTAGTAAGCCGCGGCCTTTTCCGCTCTTATAGCCTACTTATCTTAAAGTTTTATTATAAGCGTATTTAAGAAAATATGCTTATTATTAAGGTTAAACTTAAAAGCTAATAAGAGCTTCTTACTAAAGAAAATATCGTTTAGTATCTAACTTCTTATAAGATAAGTACTTAATCGTGCGATATAGTCGCTCTTAGCTTAGCGGATATCTAGGAGATTTCTATTTAAATAAGTAAGAATTACTACTATTTACTACGCCTTATAGTATAAGGATAAAAGGATAAGGCGCGGACTAATTACCGCTAGTCGGGGCCGGTACTACGGACTAATTACCGCTAGTTAAGGCCGGTACTACGGACTAATTACCACTAATCGGGCTAGTATAATAAACTAATTACCGCACGTAAACGTATATAAGGGTTTAAAAATAGTAAAAAGCTTATCTATTTCTTAAAGGTATAGCTAGCTACTTTATACTTAGTTTTTTAAGCTAATTTTAAAGATCTTTAACTATACTATCTATAGTATATAAAGTAAACTATAGATATCCTTATAGAATCGCTTAATAAACTAAGTATAAGCTTAGTTAAAAATACTATAAACTATAGTTAAGGAAATCCCTTAAATATCCTTAAATATCCCTTAAAAATCGCAGTGAGGTTTATCCCGTGTCTTTTAAGGTGTTTTTATAGTTAAAAACAGGTTAAACTATAGTTAGGATATCCCGCGGAAATCCTTAAAAATCCCTTAAAGATACCGGCGGAATCCGCTTAATAGTTTTTATAGTATCTCCTATAGTTAAATATATTATAAACTATAGTTAGGTAGGCTCTTAACTATCCGTAGTTATATCCTAGAAACCTTAGCGGGGTCCGACTAGTAATATTCGTCGTATCTCCTTAAGCGAGCCTTTATAGTGCGTGCTTTAAGCGTTCCTGTCGCGGGGTTCCGTAAGGCTTCCTTAAAAGTAAAGTAAGGAGTCCGGGCCTGGCCGTTTAGATTCTATAACAGCTAGTTAAAGCTAGTATTATAAACTAATTACTACTAGTTAAGGCTAGTATTATAAACTAATTACTGCTAGTTAAGCTAGTATAACGGACTTATTATTATATATAAATATATATAAGGGTTTAGAAAAAATACGTTCTTATTATAGGGTTTTATAAGGCTCTTTAAAAGTAAAGTAAGAAGTTTAAGCGTGGCCGTTTCGATTTTATAATATTTATATACTTAATAATAAACTTTATAGTTAAGTTACTTTTAATTAAAATATAAGGCTTAAGAAACTTTTAAGTAATAATAAAAAAACTAATAAAAGTAATAATATTAAAAGCAATACTAATAATAAAAGTAGCGGTATATACTATAAGGTTCTTATAATTTTATTTCCGCTTTTATAAAATAATAAAGTTTCTTATTTTAAACTAAGGAATAAACAAAATAAAGTAGTTTTAGTAGGAATTATATTAATAAAGCGGGGCTTAAAGAAAACTAAGCTTAGCTTACTACTTATAAACTAATAAAGCGATAAAGCGCGTAAACTAAAAAGTATAAGCTTACTATTATATATATATTTACTATAAGTAAGATAATTAAAAAGTATAGCTACTTTACTCTTAAGTAGTACTAAATAATAAAGTAGTATTAATAATAAGTATAAGCTTTCTTTTTATAATATATAGTTATAATATTAAGCTTATTAAAAAATTTATAAACAAAGACTGCTTACGCTAAATATAAAAAGCGTATAAGACCTTATATAAAAAAGAAAAAAAGTCGCCGACTTTTTTTAAACAGCTATTACTACGTTATAAGAAAAATAAAAAAAGATAGTAAACTAATTATATACGCCGGTAAAGAGACTTTAAGTAAGCAATAAAGTATATTATTATTATTAAGTTTATACTAAGGACTTAATTTAGGTTTTTAAGCTATCGCTTAGTTTTTATATAAAGGGAAACCGGAGTGCTTGAAAAAAAGCCCTCCGCCGCTTTTTTACTCCGGGTCTTACTATATTAGCCCTAATAACTATATATAAAGAAGGGGGGGGGCCGGCTATAACTAAGTTAGTCGGTTAATTAGCTTAAACTACTACGGGCCTACTATAAAGTAATAACGACTTTATAGTAAGTAATTAATAAATCTCTTAGTTTACTATTAATTAACAAAATTCTTCTTATAGGTATTTAAATATCCGCTAAAATACGTATTCCGGGTTATCGCCTTCTTTTAGCCGCTGCGAGGCTTAGCGGGCTATATAATTTTGCCGGCCTTTAGCTAAGCCGGGGGCGCTTTAAGGTTTACTAAGTCTTAAAAAGGGCCCTTGCCGAATAATTATATCGGCCCCGCGCCGCGTTATTAGTATCGGAATTGCTAGTTATTTAGTACGGGTTTTTATTATCCCGGTTAGGAACTAGACCGGGGCTAAGGGCCGCGCCCTTAATAAGTCGTCGTCGCGCTTAAGGAAGACTAAGCTTAGGCGGGCCTATTTATAGCGGGGCTAAGCTGCTAGTAAATTTATAAGCGCTTTTAAAAGCGCTAATTAGCTAATTTTATTATAAGTTCGCGCGGTCTAGTAGTTTAGCTAAAAAGAATATAAATTTAGCCGGATTTAAACTAACCTTAGCATTATAGCCGGCATGCTTTTTAGGTATATAACTACTATACTATAAGGGTAGCAATAAAGTATAATTAAATATAAAAAAGTATATTATAAAAAAGCCTTATTAAAAGTTTAATTAGCTATACTATAAGTATATTATAATAAATGTTATTAGCTTATATATAGTAAAGCTTTATATATTAAGGAGGGTATTTAAAAGACTATATATAAAGTTCTTTTACTATATAGCGAATAACTTTTTACTTTAGTAAGTAGTTAATAATTACTAGCTATTACTAATATATAAAGAGGGAAAAAAACTAAAGTATATAATAAAGAATATTTAATAAGCTTAATAAACATAAATTAAAAAAAGAAGGTAACGCTAAGTCCTTATAAAGTAATAAAAGTAAGCTAACTTAACTAAATTGCTAATTAGTAACTTTAAAGATATAATTACTTTAGAACCTTTTAAAGTAAAGTATAGTAAAAAAATAAAAAACAATAAAGGCGAGGTAGAGAAATAATAGTAAATAAAGCTAAGAAGTAAAAAGAAAGATAAAACAATTAGCGGAGTTTAATAGTAATAACATAGCTTAGTACTAATATAATAACTCCGTAAAGGCTCTTTTTAAAACTTAATAAACCTTAAAGCACCCTTAGCTAAGCTAAAAACTAGTAAAGATTGTTTAGTCTACTAAGCTTTATAGCGGTAAAAATAAAGCAATAATATAAAATATGTACTTTAGCTAATAATTAAATATCCGGAAAGGTTTACTAACTAATAGCAACTAAGAAATATATTAATTACTTGTTACGAAGTTAGCTTAATTTAATACTATTGCTTTATAATTAGTTAATAATAGTTTAAGCTAATAAACTAACAATTATATTTATAGACAGCGCTTTATATTTTCTTATATATAGTTATAAAGACTAATATTATAAGACTTATATTAAAATAGCAGTAAGAAGCTTTACTTTAAATACTTTAGATTCCTTTTATATACTAAAACTAAGAGATAGCTTAAAAAACGAAATAAAGTCCTAAATATAAACTTAATAATTATAATATTAATAATAAAAGTAATTCTTTTTTTAGTTCTTACGAACTATAAGTTCTTAAATACTAAGATACTATAGTTAAAAAAATAAAAAGTATAAAATAGTGCTTAGTAAGTACTAAATATTAAAAGAAATACTATAAGGAAAAAGGCTTATATTAATATATAACTAAATCTTTAAAGTTAATAAATCTTTTACTAAATAGCTACTTAAAGAACTTTAAAAAGAAGCTAATGCTTTAAATTAAAGAGGCTTAAGATATATATATCTCTTATTTTTACTTTATTATTATTATTAAGTTTACGCTAAGGACTTAATCTAGGTTTTTAAAAATTCGATATTTTAAAACAAAAAGGAAAAACCGGAGTGCTTAAAGTAAAACCTCCTCTTTTTCGCGATTAGTCCGCCTCGCACAAGGTGTTATAACTTTATATAAGGAAGTAAAGGTATGCTTTTCGCTATAAGTATATCCCGCTCGCTAAGTAGTTTAACGCGGCTTAGCTAAGCTAAAGCCGCCTTTAACTTAAGCGGCCCGCGGCCCGGAGCCTTAAAGCTCTGGACTTAAAATATAAGTAGTAGCTTATCTTTTATCCCCTTTTAGCCGCCCCCTTAATACGGGGGTAAGAGGGTAAGCGGGATTCCGTCCCGCGCTTTAGCTACGGGTAGCGCGGCCTTAAAGAATAAGCTTAAAGTAAGCTCTTTTAATAAGAATTTAGCACCTTATAGTACGTATATATTCTTAATCGGCCTTGTTATACGTTCGCGCCGCGCCGCTTAGTAACTAATCCCGCTTGCGGTTTTATAGGTAAAGCTTCTTACGCGCCGCGTATTTATATATACTTTTCTTATTTCTTACTAAAGACGCGCTTATTCCTCGCTCGCGCCTATCTTTTATCCGCTAGCCCGCTTTAAACGTGCTTCTGCCTTTTTACTATCTTTAAGCTGTTATTACTATTATCGCTATACTTAAGAAAAATATTACTTTTTTTAACCTTAATATAAGCCCTCTCTTTAAGCTACTAAGTTAAGATATAAAAGATAAGGACGCTTAAGCTTATTGCGGTACTAAGTATAAGATCCTTAACTATATATTTATAGGCCGCTTATTAAGTAACTATACGCTTATAGATTTCCGGGGCTATTAAAACTAAGCTTATACGTATTTAAGCCGTGTCCGCCGCTTAAGTATATTTAACTCGCATTACTAACCCTTTTTTAGCTATCTCTAAAAAAGCGTATATCGCCTACGCCTTTAATAACTATTTTTATTTTCGGGTAAGTAGTCTTATATTAAATCCGCTCTCGCTACTTAGCTAATCCCCCTTATAGCTTACCGCTATTAATAAGGATATAGCTTATAGGCTTTACGCTACTTAAAAGAAGTTATATAAGTTTAGTAGGCCTATTAAGCGTTCTGCGTATATAAAGCTTACTTTTATAGTAATAAAGCTTTAGCAACGCGCTAAAGCTACTACGGCCCGCGCTTTTAAATTTAAGGCCGCTTTTAGTCCGGCCTTACTTAATAAGAATATTAAGCTTCTTACCTTTACCTTTAGCCGTTTTGTCGATAACGCGCGCGCGGCTTATAAAGCTAATACTAAGATTGCTAATAGGCTTACTAGCACTATTATAGTTATATACTAAACCGTTTACTTTATAGCCTAGACTATAATAAGTATAAAAAATACGATATTTATAGTAACTAACTATCTTAGCTTTAGCGGCTATAAGGGCTAGGATATCTCCTTTAAGATTCGTTTGCCCGATTAAGACTTAGCGCGGGCTTATACTACCCTTACCTTACTTAAGCCTACGCTCCTTAAGATCCTTATCGTTTTAAAAGATTTTAAAGCTAAGGCTAAGGCTATAAAGAAGGCCTAAGCTAAGGCTCTTACTAAAGCTTATGCTTAAGAGCGCGCCGCTTTTACTTAAAAGGTTAAGTATTAAGGGGCGCTTAAGCAAAAAGGTAAAAGAAAGGCTATTAAAGCTAAAGTTATATTAAAGAAGGATAGCGGGGGTAGCGATAAAGAGGCTAATATTAAGGGTTTAAAAGATAAGGATAGCCCTTAGCCCGGCCTTAACGCTACCTTTATTATTTTTAATGCTAGTAGTAGCAATAATAATATTAGCGACGTTAATAATAAAAAGGAAGACTTTATTTTAACTACCGCTATTCCCGCCTTTAGCCCTTTAACTAGCCGTAGCGTTCTTTTAGCTATATAAAAGCGTACTTATAGTCTCTTTAAGAGTAGCGCCTTTAAAGCTAACGACCTTATAAATGCTACCTTAAAGCGTATTTATATTACCTTTACTCTTAACTTAACGGACTAAGAGGGAGAGACTAAAAACCTTAGCTTAAACCTTAAGTACTACTAGTTTTTTACTTTTAGTAAGGCCGGGTCGCTCCTTTTTAGCTTCCTTATAATACTTAACTTAGCTTAGTTAACTAAATATTATCTAAGCCGCCTTACTTAGCTTAAGTTCGTGCCGCCTCTCTCGCTTACTTACGCTATACTTAGTACCTCTTTAATATTAAACACCTTATAGGTCTTAAAGTAAATACCTTAAAAGGCCGCTAATAAGGCAATACCCTTTTTATTTACCCCCGCCGCGACCTTATACCGTTATAAGCGTAGGCGGGGGAGGGAAAAGGCGCTTATTACCTTAACTCGCGGTCGTAGCTAAGCAAGGCGCCCTTATAGCACCCCTTAATCCGGCGGGTCTTAGCGTAGTGCTAGGGATAATAACGATAAGCTTAAGCTTTAAGCGGAATAAAGGGGGGGTCGTTTTTAAGGGGGGGGGGGAAGCGTTAAGGGATTAGCTAAAGCATTAGCTTAAGTTAAGCTTATTAAAGGTCTTATAAGTATAATAAGAGGGGGTCTAGGTTTCGGCGTTTTAGTGCTTCGTAGTATTTATTATAGTAGTAAGTTATCCCCCTTAAGCTATACTAAAGGGGCGGTTAAATAAAGATACGCCCCTATTTAACTAAGGTATAGCCGGGGCCCCCGCGTGCTTTATCCTTTCTCCTTAGTATAGCCTTGTTATTAAGTCGAATTAATAAAGGCGTTTTAGGCCTAAAAACTATCTTATTAAGATAGCCGCCGTCTTTTATTTTTAAAGCTTCGCCTGTACTCACCCGTATTATAAAGCCGCTATAATAGCGTTGCCCTTACCTTGCTAGTAAGCCTATAGCCTATTATCGCGTAGTAAATAATATCTCGTCGCTACCCGTAATTATAAAGAGGCGATATTACTTTAAGTACGTTTCGGCGGAATAAAAAGTCTTTAAAGCTTATTACTCCGGTTCGTATTTAAGTAATTATAAAGCTTAAGTACTTAAGTAGTATATCGTAGCTATTAAGCGCTATAGCCTTATTAAACTAGGGCGGGAGGTTAGCGGGGTCAAGCATAGTCTAGCGCTACTTTATAGGCTCTTTTTTTAAGCTTTACCGCTTTACTTACTCTTTATAGAGGATCTCCTTAGTTTTTTTCTTCTTTTATAGCTTATTAGTCCTAACTTTAAACTATACCCCTCTTAGTGCCTTTATAAGCGGCGGCCTTTAGGCTATAGGCTGTCTTAATCGTAATCTACGCTATCGGAGTAGCCTTACTACTAATATAAACGCGTATTAGATTTAGTTTAAAATTCTAAAGTCTTTTAGCCTCTTAAGGGTATTAGCTATTCTTAAGTTAATTAAAAGGTTTATTAATAAGACTTAAGTCTTAGCTTTAAGCTAGTAAACTAAGGTAGCTTAATAAGCCTTTATAACTATCTAAAAGTAAGCGGTTTTGTCCCGCGCTAGCTTTATAGCTATTTTAAAAAGCTTTCCGCCCGCTAAGGTTATCTTATAGAATATAACTATAGCGTATAATATAAAGGACTAGATAACTTTACTATAGACTTCTCGGGCCTTAAGTAAGGTATACTCTTATATAGACGCCGCGATCTTTATTAAGGCTAAGTTCTACCTTTTTAGCTTAGCGCGTAGCTTATTAAAGTATGCTTTTTATTAAAGCTTGCGGTTTACTTATACCTTTAAAAGCCTAGCGTCTTAAACTAGTATAACTATCGCGGCCCTTAAGCGGATAAAGGTTATAATCGCTTTATAATTTCTTATAAAGTAAATAAGCTTGCTTTTAAAAGGTTTAAAGTTTACTACGAACTTTTCCGCTTATAAGACGTATATTTCTTAAGCCGCTTTAAGTCGTGCTACTATTATACCTTCCTTAAGTTTAACGCTAAGGATATTTATATTATTAGCGAAACCGATAATATAAACCCCTTTTAGCTTTTTAAGCCTTTTATAAAGCGGTATTATATAGTAAAGGAATAGGATAAAGGATAGCGGCGAGCTTTAAAGAACTTTAATAGTAATATATACTAATATAGCTTTTCTTTTATTTAAATAAAAAGTCAAGTAGCGCTTATTTTTAAAGCTACGTGCTAGTTTCGTAAGCTACTTAAGGTAGCTTTAAAGAGTAAGCTTTTTTAAGAGTTTTTTATAGTTAATTATATCGAAAGCTCCTTTAATATTAAGTTAAAAGAACGATATAATCCCCTTTTTAGCTTATATTACGCGTATTAATTCCGTTACTTAAAGTATTACTGCTTTTATAAACCTCTCCTTCTTAATTTTAAACTATTTATTAAGTAAGATCTTATTTACCTCCGTCGCAGTCGTAAGCCTTTAAGCTAAAATCTATTTTAAGACCTTACTTATTATTAATAAGAGAGAAATAGGCCTTTACTCCCTATCTATGCAGTATACCTTAAGCTTCTTTCCTAGCTTTCGCAGCACTACTATATTTAAGGTTTAAAACCGAGCCGGAAAGTATAAAGTCTTTATATAAGCTATAAAGATCGTTACTAGCTAGGCTAAAAGCGCCGGCCTATAAAGCTAAAGAAAGCTAAGCGGGATCCTATCTAAGCCCGCCACGTTTTAGCTCGCTATCTTACTTATTGCTTAAGATATATCTATAAGGTCGATATGCCACTTAACGTATAGCTCCTTATTAGCTGCGGGGCGGGGGGGTCTTAAAAGCGTTACAGCCTAAGCTAAAAAAAAGCGTTCCGCTAAGAGCTAAGCTTTCTTATCGAAGTTAAAGGTTAGTTAATGCTTATAGCTTTTACTAATTAGCGGTAGTAAGTATACTAAATCTAAGGGCAGTCCGCTATATAGCTGCGCTTACCGTTTAACGTTTTATAGCTTAGTATTATCAGCGCTAATCTCCTTAAGGAAATCCCTTTAATGCTCTTATCTCGCATTACGCACGGCCCGTTTTTAAGCCGCGGCCGCTTCTTATATTACCTCTTAATTTGCTTAGGTTTAGTGCCCCTTATAGTGCCTTTAGGCCCTCTTTCTAGCCCGCATAGCTTAAGTCGCCTTTAAGGTAAACTAAGCATTCCTTTTAAAAACCGCTTACTTTTAATATAGCACTATCGTGCGGACGATTTAATTAAGGTCGTTATATAGGCTATCTATCTTTACGTCGATCTCTTATAAGCTACGGAGCGTAGGCTATTATATTTTAAGCCGGGATAAGGCCTCCGCCTCGACTCTCTTTTTCTCCGCCTCCTTTTACCTTAGTATAGTAAATATCTTACTTAGCCTTATACCTATCTTAAACAAGACTACTTATTAGATATAATTAGACCTTATAAGGTCTAGGTTTAAGCTAATAAACTAAGCTACTATCTTTATTATAGCCTATATATTACGAAACTCCTAGTGTTTCTTATACGCTAAGTAGCTTCGTGTAATTTATTTAATTTAAATTTACTTACTAAAAGGGATAAAAAAGACTTAGTATAGACTACTAGACTAAATAAAGTAAGGGTATCTTATTATACGGATTTCTCGGGTTAAAACTAGCTAAAGAAGAAAAAAGAAGGAAAGGAAAAGAGTCGAGGGAAAGAGGAGCGAAGACCTCCTTTTATACTTTTCTAAGGCCACTAAAAGGTTCCTCTTTTACATACTTTTATATGCTTTTACATATTAAGCTATAACTTATACCCCGTATAACTTATAAGGTTACTAAACTACTTCTTAGGCTAATAGAAATAGCTTATGCTATCTCTATTACTAATTATAAGTAATAGACGCTCTATAACTTATAGCTAGCTTATAAGACTAGATATTCTTATCTTAAAACCTTTTATAAGATTCTATTCTTTTTTAAAGTAAGGCCTCCCGCCTTAACTCTATATTAGGTATTAGTTAATTATATAAAAGAAAGGCCTCCCACCTTAACTTTATATAAGACATTAGTTAATACGAATCCCGTTACTAGCCGAAGCTAGCCTAAGCCGAATATAAGCGCGTCTAGCCTATACCGCTTATAGCCGATACTAGCTGTCTTTAACCGTTAAGCTATATCGTCTCTCCTTATAACTACTAGTATCTACTTTAATAGTTATAACTTATAACTAGCAGTATCCACTTTACTAGTTACTCCTTTATATTTAGCGGTATTTACTTTACTAAATACTAGTACTTTCTTAATACTTAAGATTATTAACGGAATAGGGTTTCCGTTATACATTCCCCTTTTTAAAGTCTTTTTAAACTTAGAAAGATAAACGTTCTTTTCTTATAGGTTCTTTTAAACCTTTAAGAAACTATCTAAATAATAAAAGAAATCCTACTTTAAAGAGAGTAACCTTAAAAGTTCTTAAAAGAAAATCCTAATTTTTTATCTTTATAAATCTTTCTTTAAAAGAATCTAATATATAGATTTCCTTTTACTTCTACTATTTAAGATAGTAAAGAAATCTTAGCTTAAAGAAGCTAATACTTCCTCTTAAGGGTTTTATCGATTAAAATCCTTAACTTTTCTTAAAGCATTTCTTAACTGCTTTATAGGTTCTTAAGTATTATCTAAACTAAGATAGTCCTTTTACTTTACTAAATAAAAGTGTTCTTAATTTTCTATTTTCTTAGCGAGTATAGTCTTTACTATATATTTGCTTTCTTCGACTCTCTTTAAGTCTAGCTCCCTTACTACCTTAGCATTCCGTAAAGTCGGCTTTAATAAAGATATATAAAAAATAGGGTATATAAGTAGACTAGTTAGAAGTTCTAACTTATAATTAACCTTTCCTATTTTCTTTATAACTTTAAAAGGTCCTATCTTCTTATAATCTAAAGACTTATTAAGTCTATTAGTCTTAAGATTCCTCGTTAGAAGATATACTTTATCGCCTTTAGATAAAAAAGGTTTTAAAGACGATCTCTTATCGTAATAATACGATATCTTCTTAGCAATATATTTTAAATTTGATTTTATAAATCCGTATAAGCTTATTAACTACTTAGAGTTTAATATAGCTTTTTCGGCTATAACCTCTTTAGGTAAAGAAGACCTATAAGCTTCGGGTATTAGCTATAGTTCGCGAATGCCGGAGTATTCTTAATAGGCTTAGAATAAAAGGTATTATACGCTAACTATGCTATAAGCAATTTAAAAAGCCAATTATCCTACTAATAATTTATATAGCTTTTAAGGTATTGCTTAAGCATTTAATTTAATCGTTGTATTATTCCGTTTAGAATAAGGTAAAAAGCAGTGGATAATTTATGCTTTATACCTAAGGCTCGCGTTAAGCCTTGCTAGAAATTGAAAATAAATTTCCAATCCTTATCTAAAATAATCGAACTTAGAAGTCCTCGGTTAGCTATAATATATCTTATAAAAGTATAAGATAAATTTTCTATATTTATAGCTTTATACGTTTAAATAAAATAGCCGTACTTTATAAGACGATTAACTATTACTAAAATAAAATCGTATTTTATACTAGTCGTAGGATCTATAGACTTTAGTAGTTTCGTAATAAAGTTTAAGGCTATAAAGTCTTAAAGTCTTAAAGGAACTTTAAAAGAAATTAAGTTACCGTAAGGCTTATATTATATAGCCTTGCTTTTATTATATACTTCGCATAACTTAATAACTCCTTAGATTTTCTTATAAAGGTTATAGGTATTATAATAGTTTTTAATTCTATTTTATCTTTTCTTAATACCTTAATATCCGAGTAATAAGTGCGAATAAAAATCTATTATAACTGTTTTCTTAGTCCTTAAGGCAAGGAATAGCTTATTCTTATAAAACGCTATTTTTCCCTCTTACTTAAGATTCTTATATCTTTTCTTATCTAGGTTCTTATAAGAATTCTTAAGTAATTTTAAAGTAGTAAGATCTCCTTTTAAGTTAAATAGTATATATAACGTCTTTAACTCTAAATTACTATTATTATTTAGGAATAATAAGGTCTCTTTATAGGGCTCCTTTTTATCGTTAAGGTCCGGTCGTCGGCTAATTATATTAGCTTAGTTATTCTTAAAACCTTTCTTATAAATAATTTTATAATTAAATTCCGAAAGGAATTCAGCCTATCTTATTTGCCTAGCATTTAACTGCTACGTCGTGGCAAAATAACTAAAATTCTTATGATCTATTTAAACCCTAAGTTTATATTTATTTCTTAAAATATAATGCCGAAATTCTTTAAAAGCGTGTATAATAACTAAGAATTCTTTATCGTAAATAGGATAATAAATCTCTATATCTACTAGCTTCTTAAAGTAAAAAGCTATCGGTTTAAGAATATTGTTCTTATCGCGCTAACTAAGTTACGCGCTTAATATAAAATTAAAAGCATCCGTTTTTAATTCTAACGGCTTCTTTATATTGTAGGTATTTAATATAGGTTCTTTAATAAGTAATCCTTTAATCTTTCTAAAAGCTTCGTTTGCTTCTAAGTTTTACTTAAAAGGGTCTGTTTTAGTTTTCTTTAATATAGATAAAATCGGTATAATTATCTTAGAAAAGTCTAATATAAACATCTTATAATAATTTATATATCCTATAAAGCTTTAGATTTCCTTAATATTTATAGGAATTAGCTAATCTTAAATTATAGAAATCTTTTATAGGTCTATCCTTATATAAAAAGGAGTAATTATATGCCTTAAGAATTCTACTTCTTATATATAAAAGCTGCATTTCTTTAGTAAAGTATATAAGCTAGCTTTTCTTAACGCTTTTAGCACTATATCGACTTCTTTATAGTGTTGCTTTAGCGTGTCTAAGTAAATAATAATATTATCTAAATAAGCCGTGTAGAAATAGTTTAAATAAGGATTAAATATACTATTAAATTTCTTCTAAAAGGTTACCGGTATATTAATTAATCCTAAAGGCATAACTAAAAATTTATAAAGTCCGTATCGCGTTCCGAAGGCTATTTTAAATTCGTCTCCTTCTTTAATACGTATTTAGCTATAAGCAGATTTAAGGTTAACCTTAATATACTACTGCTTATTAGCTAATCTATCTCTTATTTTACTTATAAGAGGTTATAGAGTCTAGTCCTTTATTATATCGTTATTTATCTCTTTAAAATCGATATAAAGTCGAGTTTTTTCTTTATCTTTACTATTCTTCCGGGCAATTAGTATAAGAGCTCTATATTTTAATTTAGACTCTTAAATATAACCTTTTCGTAGGTTTTCGTCGATATATTCTTTAAATAGCTTTAAATGCTTCTTATCTAAGTTATATATCTTATAAAATCTAGGCTTAAAGCCTTCTTTTAACTTTATTTTGTAATTCTTACTACCGCGTAGTAGTAATCTATTTTTAGGTAGCGGCATAAATATATCGAAATATCTCTTTAGCATATTTCTAGGTATTTTTAGATAACGATCCTCGGGGTATTTTAAGTTAATAGTACCTTCCGAACGTCTTATATACTGCATTCGTTCTTCGGAGTGCTCTAAATTAATAGTACCTTCTAAACACTACGAGCTAATCTTATATATCTTATTTTTAATCTTTCTCTTATTCTATTTCTTCTTAATCTTATCTTTCTACTTAAGGTATTGCTGCTTAATATCCTTTAAGGTATTTAATAGATTTTCTCTTAATAAATTATAAGTAGCTTTATAATTATCTCCGGGGCTTTTAGTTTCTTTATTAAGGTTCGGCGTTATTTTCGCTTATATTATACTAGTCGTAGTTATAGTATCTTAAGTCGTACTAGTCGTCTTATCGCTTTTCGTTACGATATCTATTATTACGATATTTATATCTATATAAAAAGCTTTATTGTCCTTATTATTGCTAATCCTTATATAGTTATCGTTGGGTAATACCGTATTTAAATTATTCGAGGGTTTTATTCCGGATTCGTCCTTTATTAAACTATAAAGCAGAATATTTAAGGTATTATCTTTAAACTTTAAAAGGCCTTTATCTTAATCTATTATAGGATTATATTTCTATAAAAAGGGTAGTCTTAATATAATATTATAGCTAATAGCTAAGACGTCGAAAGAATCTTTAAAGTTTTAAATCCTAATTATATACTTAAAAGGATTAGTCTTTAGCATAATCTTGCCGTTATTATACTAAAAAGGTAATCCTTCTGCTAAAAGAAGTATATAAAGCTCGTTTTTTCCTTTATAACGTAATTTTAGACGATTTACTATTAAAGGGGAAATATAGCTACTTATCGCACCGCAATCTACTAATACGTTTAAGCGATATCCTCTTAATTCTTATAAAAGGGTTATTTTTATACTTCGAGAATTATTATTTAACGTAAGTAAGTTCTATTTACTAGGAAATAGCCTTATTATTCTTAGGCTCGTTAGTCTTTTGCCTCGTTTACCGATTTCTCGGTAAATCCTAAATTTCTTTATAGAACTAGTCTATTTAAGTAACTAAGCTGTTTATAAGCTTTAAAAACTAGATTTCTATTAGCTTTATAGTTCCTAACTGCTTCGCTAATAATATTAATTCCTTTAGTACAATTAATTTCTCTTTATCGTTTTTAGTTGTTAATCTCTTTTTGCTTAGCTTTTAGCTAATTTTTAAGTATATCTTTTAAGAATCTCTTTACTTATAAAAGCATTTCTAATTTATAATTCTTATTGCGAAGATTATAATTAGTCTCGAAATACTTACTATATCGTCTAAACATATCTTTAATAGCTAGGTTAAGGAATTCCGTATCTTCTTTAAGCTTATCGGCTAGCTCGTCGTTTTTTTTCTAAAGATCGTTTTTATCTTTAATTAAATTAGTAATATACGTAGAAAGAGATACGTAATCTTCCTCTAGCTTAATTATCTTATTCGTTAAAGCTAGGTTACCGTCTTAAAGGTTTTCGATAGTCGTTTTATTATACTGCTTAAAGAGTAAAAGTTATTTAATCTTAATCCGGTTATCGGTGTTTTCTTACTAAGGTTCCTCTTTATCGGCTTCGATTTCCTCTTTAAAGTTTTCTATAAAAACCTTAGTATTAGTAGTAAGTTCCTTAGTCGTTATAGCGGGTTTATTATAGGTCTTCCTTAGTTTAAGAAACTAGCTACTTCCTTGCTTATCTAAAAGGTATATAAGGTAGTTATTATTATAGTATCTAGTTTAAGAAAGCCACTTATATGCCCTATCCTTAATAGTAATTACTATATTAAGATATTCTATAAAAGAAGCGTAAGACCCGTCGCTATCTTCTCTCTTAAAAGAAGGCTTTTCGTTTTTAAATTCGAGGTCTTTAAGATTATAGCTATCTTCCGTATTTAAAGGCATAACGTTTATATTAAAATAAGGAGCGTTTTTATCGTCTTCGTTAATAGTTTATAAGGAAGTTCCGTGCTAATAATTATCCTCGGTCTTAAAAGCATTTCTCTATTAGTTATTTAGGCTTTTAACTTCTATCTTAACTTTAAGTTCTTTTTTTTAAAGACCCTTTATAGGCGAACTAGTTTTAAATAAACTAAGGGTTAGTATAATAAGCTTTACGTCGACTTCTTTAATATCCTTAGTTAAAGGTAGTAGTAAAGTATATCGCGGATTATAAGCTAAAAGGGCATTATTCTTATAAATAGGTATATTCCTTCCCTTTAAGGAATTCCTCTTCTTAATATAGTCTCTTACGATATAGCCTTTCTTTATATAGTTAAAGCATCGAATAGCTTTTTTAACGGGCTTTAGCGGGCTTGCTTTAAGGGTATTTAGGTTTATTACGTCGTAACCTAAGTCGCGTTTTTACTTTTTATTATTCTTCTTAATAACCCCGCCGGGAGTCGAACGGTATTTCCTCTATTACCGGCGTTCGTATTGCTTATCGTCTATCCGGACCGCTAGACTAATATAGTTTAATAGCGTCTTTAGCCTATCTAGGCGGTAAATTCTATCTTTAACTTCTTCTTTTAGTCCTTCGTAGAACGTAGCTATAAGGGCATCGTCTTCTTATTTTAGCTTAGAAGTTTGCTATCGGAATCGAGCTACGTAAGCCTATAAAGATATAACCTGCTTAAGGCTTCTTAATTTATACTTTGCTAATCGTTGCTTATCTATAATTCCGAACGTTTTTCGTAGAGCTTCTTCGAAGTTATCGAAATTCTTAAAAATGTTCTTTATCTCGGAATTCCTATCTTTAAGACTATTATCTATATAGTCCTTAAGAATTAGTCTAAACTATATTGCTGCTAGGCCTTATAAGCAACTAAATATAAACATAACCTTTACTACTTCTTAGTTTATTATAGTAGGATAAAACTAAAAATAAGCTTTAAGAGAGGTAATAAACTCTTATAACTTAGCTAATTCTTTAGTTTAAGGTTCGGGAGCTTTAATCTTTAAAATAGAACTACTATCTATAAAGCTTATTAAAGGATAAGAAAGCTTTAAATTTCTCGAACTAGCTTGTAGCTAACTAGTCGGCTATAGTGTTATAGAAGTAGATATTTCTTCTTCTATTTATTATAATTAAATAAACGTAATTATAATAAATACCTTTTCTTTATTTAATAACTTAAAGAACTTACTAAGTATAAAATACTAAGTAATCTTTTATCGGAGCTATTAAATTATAAAGACTTTTATAAGCTAGTTTTATATTACTAAACCCTTAGCGTTTCTCGTACGCTAAGTAGCTTTATATAATTTATCTAATTTAAATTTACTTGCTAAAAGAGATAAAGAAGACTTAGTGCAGACTACTAAACTAAATAAAGTAAGGGTATCTTATTATGCGGATTTCTCGGGTTAAAACTAGCTAGAAAAGAAGAAAGAAGAAAAGGAAAGGAGTTAAGGAAAAGAGGAGCGAAGACCTCCTTTTATACTTTTCTAAGGCCACTAAAAGGTCCCCCTTTTACATACTTTTATATACTTTTATATATTAAGCTATAACTTATACCCTATATAACTTATAGGGTTACTAAACTACTTCTTAAGCTAATAAAAATAGCTTACGCTATCTTTATTACTAGTTATAAGTAATATACGCTTTATTACTTATAACTAGCATATAAGACTAGATATTCTTATTTTAAAACCTTTTATAAGATTCTATTCTCTTTTAAAGTAAGGCCTCCCGCCTTAACTTTATATAAAGTATTAGTCGATTATATAAAAGGAAGGCCTCTTGCCTTAACTTTATATAAGATATCGGTCGATACGAATCCCGTTACTAGCTAAAGCTAGCTTAAGCCGAATATAAGCGCGTTTAGCTTATACCGCTTATAGCTAATACTAGCCGTCTTTAACCGTTAAGCTATATCGTCTCTCCTTATAACTACCGGTATCTACTTTACTAGTTACTCCTTTATATTTAGCGGTATTTACTTTACTAAATATTAGTACTTTCTTAGTACTTAGGATTATTAACAGAATAGGGTTTCCGTTATACTATATATAGTCGATCGTGCTATTCTTATATCTATAAAAAAACCGTATATATTTACCTCTTAGCGTAGCTAGTTTAAGCTAAAGCCGCATAGCTTTCTTAATAAACTATTCTACTTTATTAAAGGTCCGATTATATACGTCTTAAAGTAAGTAGTAGACATTAAAGTCCTTAACTAAGACTAAAAGACCTTAGCTATTAATTTTACTTAAGGCCTTAGCCGGCCCCGTCCGTATTTCTTCCGGTAGTAAGTATAAGGACCTTAACCTTATACTATTACTAAAGGTTATCTCTCTTTAATTATATTTAGTCCGCGGTATTAACGTCCCCGCGTTATATTTTTAATAAATGTATATTGCATTACGGCCCTTCTTTTAGACTAGCTAGTATAGTGCGCCTTTTAAGGCCGGGGCCTTAAAGCTTTATATTTTATTTACCTCTTAAAGCGCTATTATATTATACCCGGCGTAGTAGCTAAAGGCTAGCCGTGCTAGCTTTTATCCTTTTTATATATTTTAATAAAGCACTTTTAGTTTTATATATAAGGGGTTAAGGTTCAGTTCGTCGTTTAAAACAAGGTAATAGCTTAATTTAAGAGCGATATACTTTACTATTTTATATATCGCTTAATATTACTTAGGTTAGTGCTTACTGCTTAAGCCTTAGCTAGCGGGGCCGATAGCGCCTGCCCGTCCTTTTTTAATCGCTTAAGGCGTTTCCGCGCTTATAATAAAGCAGGCTTATAGTCCTTTATAAAGGGGAGGGGGATTTAAGGGTCTAGCTAGCTATAAGTGCTAGCGAAACGCTATAGGCGGTTTAAGTAGTTATCCTTTACCTTATCCTAAGCTTTTACCGCTATAAAATAAGTATAAGACTATAATAAGTGCTGCCCGCTATAAGATACGTAGTTATAAAAGATTTCGCCTTTCTTTACGCGGTATTTATCTTCGCCGCCTATATATAAGGTCACCTTATAATAAGCATATAGCTATATTAAGATATAACTTTTAGCAATATTCTTATATTTATAGTAATTATAATACTAAGTAAATCAGACCGACTATTTATATAGCTCGTATTAAAATATCTAAGCTTTAAAAAATAAGCTTATATTATATAGCTTATAATCCTCTGCTAAGCTACTTATGCTAATAATAAAAGTTATAGCTATAAAGGTCTTAGTTTAAAGCTATATTACTTGTGCTTTTATAACTTTTACTTTATTAATATTAATAATCTCCTTTATTAAGAGCGTCTTATCTATTTTAAAGACCCTTACTAAGATATTCTTCGCGATTACTATATAGGCCTTATATACTATTACTGCCTTTAGCCTAAAAACGCTCCTTACTTAGTCTTAGTTCTATTAATAAGATTATACCGCCGTATTAAATATTACCGCGATATCCCCGCTTAAAAGGCGTCTCGCTATTATAGCGAAGGAGATATTAAGCGCTATATTAATTGCTTTAACTATATCTTTTAGCTTACTATTTAGGATATCTAGCATTGCTTTAATTAAGACTATTACTAGCTCGCGTTTATACTAAAGCGGGACTAGCTTTATTATTATATCGTATTATACTAGCCTTTTAAGGCCTACTACTATTATTACTTAAGTCTACTTAGGCCCTTTTAAGCCTTAAGCTCGTTCTTATCTTAGTCCCTTATATATAGCCTCCTTTATCGCGCTTTAAATAGCCTTATAAAGCTTAGGATTAACCCGCACTATAGTTAACGCGCCCTTAGCGCGCTCCTTAGCATAAAGGAGGGTTTTAACTACTACTTATACTTATTTAAACTATATATATAGGACTATACCCGCGATTTTATTATAAGCCTTTTTTTTATCTATATTATATATAGTTTAGCTAGGCTACGTACTATTATCCTATTAAGATAAGTTCTACTCTTTATTTAAGTATATAAAGCTTAAGGGCGTCTTATCGCGCTAAGCGCTATAGTTAATACCGGTATAAGGCGGACTACCCCCTTGCCCCCACGTCCCTTAGCTACGCTATTATATCGTCTTAAGGGGGTAACCGATACCGCCGAATTAATTACTATTATTAGCGAAAGTTTTAAACGCGATACGCACCCGCTATAGGCGAGTGTTTAGTTTATAGAGAAGTTATTTTCTTCTTATTTTTACTATACTTTTTACTAATTTAATAGTTAATTTTCTTAGCTTTAATATTTAATAAACTTAGTTAAACTTTACTTTTTAATAGTTATTATAAGAACTTTAAGCTTATTTAGCTTTAATTTTCTAACTTAAACTTTAGAAAAATAAACGATAAAGACGTTTTATTTTATATGTTAACTAGCTTTAGTTTTACTTTTATAAGAAGCTAAATAAAATAAGTCTTTTATTTAAATATATAAGTAAAATGCCTCTTAAATATACCTTAATAGAATTTATAATAACATTACGTGATATAATAAGCTACGTTTTAACTATAATACTATTACTATAAGCTATTAATTTAACACTGTTAATTATATTAGCACTTATTAATAATTAAATATAAGATATTAGCGTTTTAGCTACTTATATATTAGTATATAAAATAAAAGTATATAAGCAATAATTAATATCTTAACCTTTTACTAAGGCTAAGAAAAGACCTTATAGCAGTATAATATTATTATACTCTTTTTTTTTAATTAATAGTAGTAGTTCCTTTAGTATAAGTTTAATCCTCGCATAAAAATGTAAATCTATAAGTTTATACGGAAATAAGGCTCCTCTTAAGCGCGCATAGTAGTATTAGCATATATATTTTTTATCTACTAGCTTAATAACTTAAGGAGGTCTTGCCTTTTAGATAATAAGGACGTTATTGTTTTTCCTTTAAAAGTTGTAATTATTATAGAATGTAAGGTATAAGCGTTTTAGCTACTAATATATTACTATATAAAATATAAATATATACTTAATAATTAACGTCTTAACACTTAACTAAGACTAAGGCAAGACGTTTTAATAGTATGATACTATTATACTGCTTTTTTATAGTATTATGTTTATAACTAAGTAGACTTTTTACAGCTTATTTAATTAACTTTAAGTAAGTTTATATTTCGTTAATTACTAAAACGGCTAAAAGAAGTAGCTAAGGTTAAAAGTAACTTTTTATCTTTAAATAATAAGTACTAATTGCTTTGATTTTACTAGCTTATTTAATATATTACTTAATTTTATTAAAGAAACTAATAAAACTACTATATATTTAAGTGTAAAAAGATTTATTAACGCTTTTAACTTAATAGCCATCTATAGACTAAATTATATAAAAATACTATCTATTCTAATTCTAAGCTTATAATCTTTTCCTGCTAATATATAGTATTTTAAAGATCTCTTTAAAAGAAACGAATTATTATTATATAGCTTAAGTTTAAGCAATTAAGCTTAGCGCGAAAACCTTTATACTTACTTTATAACACGGCTAAAAGGAGTAGTGAAATCTATATAATGTAAAATATTCTTAGTTAATAACATTATTAATAGCGTATACTTTTAAAGCTAAATTGTATGCTTTAAATATAAAGCTAAAGTAGCCTTCTTAATAAAACAGTATTTATTATAATTAAGTACTAACAGCTAAGTACTCCTTTTTATAAATCCTTGTACTAGTTTAATAAAATAAATAATCTTAATAAATTGGTTATAAAATAAAAGTAGCTAATCTTTTAACTTTAAATAACGCTTACTATTATATTATAAGGCAAATAATTAAAGAAACTTAAGATTTAATTAATAGAACTATTGTTAATTAACCGCTAACTCTTTTAACAATTCTTACTATAAGCATAACTTATAGCGCTATAAGTAATATAAAGCTTAAATATAAGGTTATAATAGTTAAAAAAAAAAAATACTACTAGTTAAAATACTAGTATACTTATAGCTAATATAAAGCTATTAACTAGCTTAATAACCGCTATAAGACTACTATAAGACCGCTATAGCTATTAATATAAACAACTATACTTATACTAGTTTACTTTTAGCTATAGTAAAAACAATGAAATTTCATACTTATACTTTAAGCTTAAAATATAGTTAAAAGGTAAAGCCTTATTACTAGCTTATTTCTATAAAGGATAAATATCTTACTAAGTCTTATATAATGTTTTTTATGTACTATATTTTATAGGCATCATTTTACAAAGGTTAAATACCTTCTTATATGCTAATAAGATACGAATATAGACTTTGTACTAGTAAAGGATAAGTAGAAAAGTCTACTTTATGGCTTAAAGAGGAATAATAATAATCCGGCGGACTAGAATAAATATAATACACCGGAGAGGCATAATAATACTTCGGTAAATACTTCTTTACGCTTGTAAAAAACTCATTTTCCTTCTTTTCTTAAAAGCTAGAACTTAGACTTTAAAGTAATTTAAATTCGCTTTTCTTACTACCTTTTCTCTTTTCTACCTTAGTACCTCCTCCCGCCTTATACTCTTAATAGTAAAGGGCCTGGCGTTTATATAAGGTTAATAAAACGCTTAATAAATATATACAATATATAAGTATATATATTAAACTAAGAGTATAAGACGGAGGAGGCACTAAAGTATAAAAAGAAAAAAGGTAGTGAGAAGAGCGAATTCGAATTACTTAAAGGTCTAATTTCTAGCTAAGTAAAAAAGAGGAAAAGAGAGACTTTTATAAGCGTAGAGAGGTATTATCCGGATTATTATTATGCCGTTCCGGCGTATTATAGTAATTCCGGTCCGCTAGATTTTTATTATTCCTCTCCGGGCTATAAAGTAAACTTTTCCGCTTATTCTTTATTAGTACTAAGTTTATATACGTCTTCTATTAGCATATAAGAAGCTATTAAATTCTAGTAAAGCATTGCTAATATAATATATTAGCTAAGGTATATTATAAAGTTTTGCGAAATACTTATTTACGATTAGGATATGCTAGTATTAGGATTTTACTCCTTTAATATTAGTTATATAAATATATATAAAAAAGCATGAAAAATAAAAAAGGCTTTTATTTACCTTAAACCCCCGCTTATAAGTAAAAATGAAATAAAGGCTTATACTTTTTATATAAATATCTAAATATATTTCTTTCTTTTTTAAGAATATATACTATAAATATACTTATATTTTATAAAATAATATTACTTGTAAAAACATTTTTTTATATATAAAGCGTTTTTGCTTTATATATTATAAAAGTATAAGGATAAAAGAAGAATTTAATAATAAATACATTATTTTAAGATTTTACTTTTGAAAAATTAATGACTTTTATATCTATAATTATATAAAGTAGTAAAAATAAAAATAAAAGTAAAACAATTAATATAAATATAAATATAAATATAAATATAAATATAAATATAAATATAAATATAAATATAAATATAAATATAAATATAAATATAAATATAAATATAAATATAAATATAAATATAAATATAAATATAAATATACTTTTCTAATTTTTCAGCTTAAATAGTAGTATTTATAAAATCTTAAAATATGAATATTACTTTATATATATACCTTAAAGTAGTATGCTTAAATATATTCTAAATAAAAGATACTACAACCTTTATATATATAGTTTTTAAGCTTAAAAATATTTTATAAAAACTATACTAAGTAAATTAGCATTTTCCTTTAAATCTAATTAAATAAGAAGTTTAACTATTAGTATAAAATAAGCTTAAGATAATAACTAGTAAAAAACATTATAGTAAAACAAACTAAATATTAAAGTATTATTATATAAAGAAAATATACTTTTTGCTTTTACCTTTATATATATACTTAGTAAATATTATTATAATACTTATACTTAGAAAATATATTCTTAGTATAACAGAAAAGCTTTTTATAATATTTTATTTTATATTTCTTTTAAGTATACTTATACTTTAAGATTAAACCTTTTTATAATATTTATAAAAAAACATTTATTATATTTTAGGCATTATTATCGCTATATTATTATTATAAGCTATACTATAAAAAGATTTATAGGAATACTATAGTAATTAACTTAAGGTTCAGCTAATATATAGCCGAAGTTAAATAAAGCTTAACTTAAACTTAACTTAACTTTAACTTAAACTTAAGTTAAGTATAAGCTATTAAAGTTTTACTTATAAATAAGCAGATATATAGCTTAAATAGAGTTTTATTTTTTCTTTTCTTAGCTTTAAATAATTAATTCGTTAGCTATATATTATTAAACTAAGAATATACTAGCCTTTAATACATTTTTAGCTCTATTTAAATAAAGTTATACGACTTAAAAAGACGCTTACTACCAATTATATAGTATAAATAAACAGGCTACTTAGTATAAAAAGGCTAAGCTTAAAAAGAGTAAGAAAAAGGGCTAAAAGAGGCCGATATTAAAATAAAAGTAAAATAAGCAATCCTCTTACTATACGTAAGAGCTATTAAAATAAGATATAGGAGTTAAGCATGCTAATAACAAGTTTAATGGCTAATAAGTAAATTTTAAGCTTTAATATAAAAGCTAAAAGAGATTATAAATTATATTTATAAAAAGAGGCTACCTTATTAGCTACTAGCGTAATACTACTTTATAATATAATTGTAAAAGCTATAATACTTATAATTTAAAAGTAATTACTAAAAAGGTAAAAATAATAAAAGCCGCTTTTAGCGCTAAGAAAGTTTAATAGCTAGTGTTATAACTTTACGCTTTAAGGGTAATATATATATATAAAATAGAAACTTAACGAAGACTTTTTCTTAAGTTTAAAGGAGGTTTTTTAACTAAATTTATAACTATTTAAATACCGGCTAATAAGAAACTATAGTATCTTATTATAATATTAATACGGATAAAAGCTATAATTAATAAGTGTTTTAAAGTACTTTAACTTAATTTACTTTAATAAAATTAATAATCGCGGGCTAAAGCGGCTATCTATATATTTCAATAAAGTAAAAACTAAATAGTTAAACTATTTCTCTTTAAGTTTAAATAAAAGCTTTTTAAAGCGGGAGGGGGGTTATAGCTATATAATATATAGATTATATTCTTAAAGAGCGCCTTAAGCCTTCGCTTTAAACAGGCATTTATAATAGTTAACCTTTCAACCTTAAGATAGTTAGCGTATAATAATTAAGTAATATAAATTATAGTAAAGTTAAAAAGAGTTTAATAGATTTAATAGCCGTTTTAAGGCTAAAAAGAGTAATAAGCGGGGCGACTTTAAAATAAAAAGACTTAAAAAACAATACTTTTATAAGTAAAATTAACGCTATAACTTAGCTAGGGGGAGGATAAAGCTAACTAACAAAATAAATATATTATACTTATAAAACAATAAAGTATATTACCTACTTTTATAAAAAGAAAAAAGAGGGAACTTTATAAGTAGTTATAACTTTAGCTAAAGAAGTAATTAAAGTAAATTCCGATTTTAGAAAAAAAGAACTTTAGTATAAAGTTAAGCAATAAAAAAGAAAAAGAAATAAAAAATAGCTTAAAAAGGAATAAAAAAGCACCTTATATTAAATATACTTTTACCTTAAGTTAGTATTAATAAGAAGAAATAGCTTAATACGCTTATAACGCTTATAAATATAAGCTGAAACTATTATACTTTAGTAAATAAGGGGGCAATAAAAAAGCTATAAATACTTTTTGTAAAGAGAATAAAAAGGCGATTATAGTTTTTTTTTAAAAGATATATTAATTCTTTAAATAAAAGGATTTATAAAGTTGAAAAAAAAGATAAATAAGCACTTAAAATAAATATTTTCTAATATAGTGCTAATGTTAAGCTATAATATATTTTTAATAAGGCTATAGTTAAAAGAAAAAGTAGTTTTAAATATAAAAATAGGGCGGATTTAGTATAAGAAGGCAGGGATTTAAATCAGACTTTAAAAGTTAAAAGAGGCTATATAAATTACATTTATTTAAAAAGCAAACTTAATAAGCGCCTGAATCTTTATAGAGGTGTATTAATAAAAAAAGGCTGAAAGAAATAGCTAAGGCTAACAATAAGCGTTAAATATAAAGGTAATTATAATAGAGATATAAAAAAGGCCTTTAAACTAAAAATGCTTATTAACTTAGCGGACTATAATTTAGCTTAAGCACTAAAAGATTACTTAAACTTCTTTTTACTTATAAAGGTACTTAAGTAACCCTTATTTTAATTAAGCGTAAACTAAAAGATTTATCTTACTTAAAATAAAGATAGTAAAGAGCTATTATTGCTATAAAGGCCTTTTTATAATATATTAATAAAAAAGCTCCTAATTCTTTAAAAGAATTTAAATTAGTTATAAAAAGTAAACCTTATCCACTTAGGTAGCTTATTAGCTAAAGCGCTAACATTACTTTTGAGGAGTTTTATAGCTATTTATACCTTTTACTATAATTATTAAGCTTTAAATATAATTATAAAAAAGAATTAATACGCGCTACTATTATTTATAAAAGCACTATAAATATTAATAAAAGTATATTAATTTAAAAAACTTAATATTATTATTAAGTTTTATAAAATTTCAGTTATAAAGGGCTATTAGTTTAGAACGGCTTAAAGAATAAAGTTTAGCTTATTTAAGTCCTAAGTATACTTATTTAGCTTTATAAAAACGCCGGCTACTTTTAAATACTATTTAAACTAAGTATTAATAAATTACTTTTATAAGTTAACTATAGTATATATTAAGAATGTACTAATTTACTTATTAAAGTCGCGTTATAACTATTAAGAAAAAGTAGTAAAATAATTTAAAAAGCTATAAGAAATAAGCTTTATATTAAAATTTAAAAAAATTAACTTAAAAATTAAAAACTTTAAGTACTTACGTTTTATTATATAAGCTATATATAAGGTTTAATATAACTTAAAAGGATTTAAGCTATTTAAATTTACTAAGTACTAAGAAATATAAAAAGTGTTTAAAGCTTTTTTAAGTTCGTAAATTACTATTATACTTTTATCCCTTATAATACTAAGGCCTTATAATACTTTAATAGTTCTTATAAAAATTATAACTTTTTTATATACTAATAACTACTAAGCCGTATTAAAATTTATTAAAAGGTACTTTATAAGACTTTAATATTTTAGCTATATTATATAACCTTTAAAGAAAAGAATATACTTAAAAGCAAATTACGTAAAGTATATAGAAAGGTATATATTAGTATACGTAAAGCGTAATAAAATATAATACTTTATAAGGTTATTTTTAAAATAGCTTAATATAGTAAAACATAACTATTTGATTTATAATTAAAAGCTTTTGAAAATTATAAAGTATTTAGACTTTTAAAAAGTAAGGCTATATAATATATTAGCGTTTATAGTGCTAATAAACTATAAGAACTTTAAGTACTTTATAATAAAAAGGAAGTTAAATAAGAAGTAAAGAAAATAATTAATAAAGCTCGCTTTATATAACTTTATATTAAAATACTACTAAAGGAGATTAATAATAGTACTTTATATATTATTATACTATATTTAAAATAAGTTAGTAAGTATACTTAATAAAAAAAAAGTATATAGCTTAATTAGAATATAATAGTGCGCGGCTAATAAAACGTCAAGTTTTTTTAAGCGGTAATTATATAAGCGTCCGGCGATAATTAATATAAAAAGAATATTAAGTCGCGATAATAGAAATAAAAAAGAAGAATATAAAGTTAATCGCTTATATATATAAGGTAAATAACTTAATATATTAACTTTAAGATAATGTAAATAAAAGCAAAATTTAAATAAAACTTAACTTAAACTTAAGCTAAAAAGCGCTGGAAAATAAGTATAGCTAGCTTAAATATTTAATAAGTAAAAGGTTTAAAATTAAGAAATAATAGTATTATAAACAGAAAAAAAATACTAAGCGGTATTTTAAGTAATATAAAATAGTAATTACTTACTTATAGTAAAATAGTGTTTAAAAGGTTAAGTAAGTAAGTATATAATTAATATAAAAAAGCGCTTTTGCTTTTAAAACTACTTATAAGTACTAAGTAAAGCTTAGTATATATAATAAGCTATGTAATAAAAAGAACTATAGTTATATTATAGTAAATACCTTAAAGTTATACTAATATATAGCCGAAGTCGTATAAAACGTTACTTTAACTTAGCTTAACCTTAGCTTAAACTTTACGTAAGTATAAGCTACTTAAGTAACCCTTATAAGCAGGAGGCTATATAGCTTAAAAAAAGTTTTTCTCCTTCCTTTTTTAGCTTTTATTAAATAATTATTTAGCTTTTTACTACTAAACTAAGTATATACTAGCCTTTAATACAATTTAAGCTACTTTTTAATAAAGTTATACGACTTAAAAAAAGATTTACTATTAATAATATAGTATAAGTAAAAAGGCTACTCCTACGTCTTATAGCGTAAGGATAAGGAGATAAGGCGTAGACTAATTATTACTAGTTTAAGCTTGTACTATAAACTAATTACTATTAGTTAAAGCTAGTACTATAAACTAATTACTACTAGTTAGGCCGGTATAATAAACTAATTACTATATATAAACGTATATAAAGGTTTATAAATAGTAAAAAGCTTATCTTTTTTAAAAGTATAACTAGCTACTTTATACTTAATTATTTAAGCTAATTTTAAGGATCTTTAACTATACTATCTTTCTATTTATTTATAGTGCGTAAATAAACTAGAAATATCCTTATAAAATTACTTAATAAACTAAGTATAAGCTTAGTTAAAAATACTATAAATTATAGTTAAGAAAATCTCTAAAATATCTTAAAACATCCTTAAAAATTGTAATAAAGTCTATCCTATGTTTTTTAGGGTATTTCCTTAATTAAGAATAAGCTAATCTAAAGTTAAGATATCCTATAAAAATCCTTAGATATCTCTTAAAAATACTAGCGGAATCTATTAAGAAGTTTTTATAGTATCTTTTATAGTTATAAATATTATAAACTATAGTTAGAAAAGCTCTAAAGTATTTATAGTAATATCTTAAAAACCTTAGCGGAGTTTAACCGCTAATATCTATTACGTTTCTTAAATCGAGCCTTTATATCGCGTAATTTAAGCGTTCCCGCCACGGGGTTTTATAGGGGTCTTTAAAAGTAAAGTAAGGAGTTTAAGCATAGCCGTTTAAATTCTATAATAACTTCTTTAAGTAAAATAAAAAGCTAATATACTTATTAGTTTAAAGTAAAAATAAAGTAAAAGGGGCGCTAAGTAATAGCTTTATAGTAGCGTCTTTATATAACATTAGTAGTATATTATTTTTATCTTTTTAATAGCGTTTTGTAGCCTATTTAGCTAATAGCGGCTATGTAGTTTAAGATAGTAAGCAGGCGTTGTTTTTATAAATCTTTACTACTTATTTAATTATATATATTTATCTTATTAAGGCAATTAGCATATCCGCTTAAAATTAATAATTAGGTTCTTAACTTTTTTAAAGCATGCGTTTTAGCGTTTATTAAATAGTAAGGAGTCTTTACGCTAAGGGAATTTTTTTTTGCGGGATATATTAAAAGAGATTAAGTTATTTAGGCCTTATTTTATATTATTATCTTACTTACCTTTTACGCTATTTTTCATCTCTTATTAAGTTTTTCGTACTATTTACTAGCTTTATAAGCCGCTTAAAAATAAGATAGTATATCTTACTTTCTATTATAATTATAGCTATCTCCCGCTTTTTATTACTAGACTTTTTAATTTATTATTATTATTTTTATATAGCATTATAACTTTAACCTTCCTTTTAATTAACGCGCGTTAAGCTATTAAGAAAGTATTAAGCTAAGGCTAAGTTATTCTATTAATAGTAATAAGAATAGTTAGTACTAAAGTATTAAATATCTTTATTCCCGCTTAAAAGCAGGTAATAAGGTCCTTAATAGCTTTAATACTTAATTCTATACTTTAAAAGTTTTAAACGTATTTAATAATCTTTAAAAACCTCTTTATAAAAAAGGCTTTAAAAGCGAGAATATAAAACGCGTATTTAGTATAGCTAAAAAGCGGATATTAAAACTTAAGAACTTTATTGCTTAAAATAAAGTTAGGTTATGCTTTAACTCCTTATAAGCCTATAAGTAAAACTTAGTCTAGTTTATAGCTAAGCAGAAACTCTTAATTATTATGATTTTGTTGCTAGAATAAAATCTTATAAAGCTAAGCTTATTAAGAATTATATTAGTTTTTATTAAGGGCTTTTATAAGATTAAGTAGTAGAATATATTATAAGCTTAGTTATTACTATCTACTCCGGTTAAGGAGGGGCGGCGGAAAAACTAAAATAAGGTGCTTATACGCCTTTATATAGCTAAGCTAAGCGTCGCGGCTAAAAGGAAGAGTATATACTAAGTAAGACTAAAAAGGTCTTTAAGGCTTATAGCGGCTATAAGCTAAAAAGGGGATTTTATTATACGGGCTAAACTATATATAAAGCAAGATAAGGCTTTTACTAAAATAGCTTAAGGCGCTATTATAAACCTAGCTATAAACTAGTTAAGCTAGGCGTTAAATATATAGTAAAGGACGGCGCGGATATTATTTTTATTTTTTAGCGAAAGCGGGTTTTTATTAGCTATAATAGCTACTATAAATCTTAAGACTATTATAAGGCTAGCTAGCTTAAAAGCGTTAAGTATTAGCTAGTTATTTTACTAGTAAAGGTTTCCGGCTATGCCTTAAAAAATATATAAGCAACGGGGGCTTTTAAGCTATAAGAGCTAAGCGGGAGGAATAGCTAAGTTGCTAAAAAAGCGGCCGTTTAAACTACGCGGCGGTATAAAGCTAAGAGGCAAGTTATTAAAGTTAAGCGTTAAAAAAAAGTAATATAAGTCGTTCTTTATAATACCGGAATTAAAGTTAAGCTTATTAGTTTAAGTATAGTTATAAAAAGCGGTATAAGTTTATATAAAGGCTTAAACTTAAAGGTTTTAGCTTTAATTAAAAGACTTAAAGCTATAAAGTATAGCCGCCTTATTTTTATATAGCTTAAGCGCCTGCTTATATGCTTAATATTAAAAGTAAAAAAGCTTATATAAAAGCAGGCTAAAAAGTAGTTTTAAAATAGCTAGTTTTAGTTATAAAAGAAATTAAACGATAAAAAGACGTAAAATAAGAGTATAAAGATTATAAACTTAAAGTAAGAGAGCCTATATATATAAAAGTAAGTAAGGTGCGGCGTGTTAAAGCTAGCGGCTAAAGAAAGTATAGTTATAAAAAGAGGAAAGAAAAAAAAAGAGGTTAAGTAGTAAAGAGAATTTAAATAGGTATACTATAAGGCTAAAAAGGCCCCGTTCTTTAAGGTAAGCGGCGGCGTATAATTATTAAAATAACTAATTACTTTAAGCGCGGTAAGTTATAGTTTCTTATAACTTATAGTAGCTTTTAAGTCTTATACTTAAGCTTAACCGCTTAATTTTCTTAGTTAAAGAGTTTTATATTAAGTTATAAAAGCCGCTTATTATACTTTTATTTAAACTACTTAAGTAGCTAATTTCTTTTATGCTTTCTTAAAAGCCTTTACGATTTTAAGTAAAAAGACTGCCTTTTTATTTACCTATAAGTTATAGCTACTATGCTAACTTTTTTATAGTATAAGAAAGTCTTTTTATAGCTTTTTACTATATTTCTTTATTAAACGACTTTATAAGATTCGTTTAACTTCTTATTCGTTTAAATAAAGCGTCTTTTTATCTTTTACTAAATTTAAGCGTATAGCTAGCTTATTTACTAAGCGTAGTTATATTATTAAAACGATTAAATAGATATTAAAGGATCCTTTTATATTTTATTAGTATATTAGCTATTTTACTTTAGCGGTTACTTTAAGTAACCTAGTATATCTCTTTTAAAGCTTTACTAGTTTACTATTTATAATTTAATAACCTTTATTAAGCTATAGCTAAACTTAATCGCCGGGCTTAAATTTTAGCGGCCGGTGTTTCTTATTATATTTATCCTTTATAGCGGCATAAGTATAAGCGATAACTAACTTAGCCTTTTTTTATAAGACCTCTTAGTTCCGTATATATAAGTAGTTACTAAGGAACCGGAGCTTATTGTTTATTTTTATTCTTATAATAAGCTTGCTTAAGACTATATAAATTACTAATAAGAAGGAATTATTAAGGGTAAATTAAAAGGCTGTTAGTATATTAGTTTAGCGTAAGTCTAGGAAATTAGTAGTAAAGAATTATAGCGCGATTTATATAGTTTAGTTTCGCCTCTTTTATAAGCCGTTACTTTAAGGGTATTAAGAGGTAAATATAAAAACCTTCGATTTAAAAGCTTGCTATAAAGTCTGCTAAAACGCTAAAGTAAACTTTATATCTTAATTTAAGATTATTCCTTTTAAAATCCCTTAATTAGCGCGGAGTAGCTTAGTATATAACGCTTATCCTTAGTTTTCCGCTATAAATTAGTTATTACTTAAAATAAGGAGATATATCTTTAAGAATTTATTAACTATTAATAATAAGGTATTAAAAAAGTTCTTTATAAGATCCTTTTATAAGGATTATTTCGCTTAAACTACTAAACGTTTAATAATAAGGTTTATTACTATTATATAGTATAAAACTAAGAAGCTTTAAATTTAAATAAGCTGATTTAATATCTTACCTTAATTAGTTAAATTATAATAAGAAGTATTATAGCTAATTATAACTTTATTTCTATTTCTACTAAGCTATAAGATTAAGAAGCTTTTAATAAGATGTTATTATATATAAGTATAGCTAGTATAAAAGTATTTAGCGTAAGCGTCTTTAATAATTTTCTTAGTATAAGTTTTAAGGATATATAGTTTTTAGCGTCCGTTGCTTTTTATAAAGTATAATAGCCCTTATAACTAAAAGAATAAGAGCTTAAAGATACTATCTTTATTCTTAAGCTATATATAGATTTTTACTTACTATATATCCTTTATATACCTATTAATTAAGTTTAAGAATATTAGCCTATCTACTTAATATAGTAAATATAAAAAAACGTTTAGTATAATGTTTTTAACGCTTAAGATATAGCATACTTTAAGTAGGAATTAGCTTAAGTATTAAGAGGCGAGGACTAGCTTTTTATTAGATTTTATATTAATAAAGAATAAGGACTTTTAGTATATAATTTTAAAAATACTAATATAATTAGTAAAATAACTACTTATAACGTTTTTATAGATAGTACTATAGTGCGTAGCTTATAGACTACTTATACTAAACCGGCTACTTTAAGCTTTATAGGCTAGTATTAAGGTTCTTAGCTTTAAAAGGCGCGGCTTAAGTAAATAATAAGCTAGACTTTAGTCTATGCTAGTAAAGTCTTTTTATCCTATTTTATACCTTCTTTTAAGTAAAAAGCTATAGCCGCTACTTTATATTTTAAAGACATAATAATCTAAATAAATAGTTATTAAGATAGGTTAAAGTAGTAAATCGTTTAAAGCCTAGTAAGTTTTTAAATTAAATTCGCAAAAGCCTCTTCTTTTTTTAACGTAGGCTAAAAAGTAGCTTTCGCGGTATATTATACTTATTCTTAGCCTTTTTAAAAGACTCCTTCTTTCTATCTTACTTAAAGTAGCTTTATCTTTTATTTTTATAAGACGTTAACTTCCTTAACGAAATATAAGATTATATAGTATAGCTACTTAATAAGGCCGATCTATTTCTTAAGCTATTAAAAGTTTTTTTTAGAACGTAATATACTTAAAGGCTTATATAGATTTATTTATATTTAATAAGCTAATAGCGTTTACTTTAAATATAAAAAGTTATAGAAATAGGTATACTAAAAAGGACTTAAGTTTCGATAAGGTAATATTATAGTTATAAAAGGTGCGAGATACTGCTTTTTAGTATTAAATATATTCTTTAGCTATATTAAAGTAAATAATAATATTATTAATATAAGCTGCCGCGTATTTTTAGACTTTATAAAAGACGTAATTAATAAATCTTTAAAATTATTTTAAGGGGTTTTTAAAGCTTATAAGCGTTATAAAAAACGTTTTAAGCACGTAATAGCTTATAACTATAATTAAGGAGCAAATAGGTGCAGAAGAGAGCAGCCTTATAGCTACGAGTAAGGGGATTATAGAGATGTAAAGAGTGTGCGAAAAGGTGAAGAAATAGGTAAAATGTGTGTGTGTAAGGTTGATAATCTATTTAATGTGAAGGGGGGACTAAGACTTTCTTATATAGACAATTCCTAAGCTATAAGTGACTTAAGTGATTTAGAAAAGAGCCCCCTATCTAGCGCAGTTATGCAAAGTAGGCTAATAGCTGTTGTTAGGTTAATATTGTATTTATAAGCCTTGGGATTAATTCCGCAAGGAATACAAGGTGGGGCAGCGACTTAGCACGGATTATGCATATAGTCTCTACTTACACCTCTTCCTAATCTGCTTATATCTTGCTTATATGTGGGTGAAATAATAGAATGAAATTCATATAGTATGCAGAATTGTATAGCGGATTTAATGCATATTTTAGCGTATTTATGTTTTATGTTATCTATGCTCTATTTAGCCTATAGGCTGCGGGAGAGTATATTTTACTCCCTTATAGCCTCTCTTAAATAGTACTTATAGTATGTAAGTGCGCTTTAGACATACTAACTAAAGTAAAGTAAAAAAGAACCTTTTAATAAGGAAAATTTCTTCCGTTTATAGCTTAAGAAAACCTATTTTATAGGAAAAAACTCAAAGCTTTTAATCTTTCTTAAAGGGAAAAACTTATTATATAATTTAAGTAAAACCTCTTTATTTTATTATATAAGGAAAACCTTTATATAGGTGAAAAACGTTAGGTTATATAGAGGAAAGCTAAAGAAAGCAAGAAATAGCTAAAAACCTTTATTATAGGAATTTATATCATGACCTCTTTAATTCCTAGTAAACTTCGGAATTTATTAAATAGTATAAAACCTAATTCCTTAGTAAATATATTTGCTATATTATCTTTAGATTTTATATAATAAACCTCTATCTCTTTTTCTTTAACACTATTATGCGTAAAGTTATATGCTAAGCCTATATGTTTTCTTAGCTTATGTAATTAAGAATTCTTTGCTATTTTTAAAGCAGATTAATTATCTATAAAAATTATAAGGACTTTATTTTAAGGTATATTTATAAACATCCCTTCCACCATAGTATTAAAAGAGCTATATAAATATAAAGCTTCTTTATTAGCCTCCTTAAGGCCTATATATTCGGCCTCGTATATAGAGAGTGCTATAGATTTTTGTTTTTAGCAAGCCTAGCTTATAAGATTGTTATTTCTAAAGAAACAGTATCCGGAGACCGACCTACGGTCTATAAGATTACTAGCCCAATCAGCATTAGTATAGGGTTTAAAGATTAGCATATTTATAGCTATATTATAGTTATAGTATATGCTTAAACTAGGATATTTATTTAAATATTTCTAGATCGTATTTAGTGCTTTAAAATGTGGTATTTCTAAGTTAAAAGCAAATCTAGCATATAATATTACTGCGTATAATATATCTAGCCTTAAAAATAATGCGAAAATAATAGTAAGCCTATTTACATTTAATATAATAGGATATCTTCTTTTATAGCTATATAGTCTTCTGTTTTATTTAATTTAACTCCCTTTATAGCAGGGGTTTTTAAGTTTCTAATATTCTGTTTATTAAATTCCTTTATCTTATTAAGGGTATATTTTTCTTAGGATATATATATGTCTTTTTTCGCTCTATTTATAGTTATAATTATTCTTAAGAAGTCATTTACTTCGCTTAAAGATTTAATCTTTAAGACCTTGCTTATTTTATTAATTATATAAGTTATAGAATTCTCTGTAGGCCTAAAGAACAAAGGATCGTCTAAGTAAACTAATATAGCTATATGTAGCTTATTGTTTATAAATACCCCTTCGTCTATAGGTAGGCAGGAAAATCCTTGCTCGCCTAAGACCTTAGATAATAAGTTATACTAAAGCATCGGACTTTATTTAAGACCGTATAAAGCTTTCTTTAATTTTGCAACTAGCTTTTTATTTTTATT